>JAHLWZ010000589.1:0-34693 GCA_020536535.1 Pelomyxa schiedti | reverse complement strand
TTAAGGTACTGATTTCAGTCAAGTCAATACTAGGTTCAGCACACTCGCGGCCTCATTAAATTTGTTCCAATATTGCACTCATTTCTACTAGGTTTGGAAAAAAGGATGTTCTAGTGAAGAAGAATGGAGGAACCTTCGTGTTGTTTGTTGGCACTTTATTTCATAAACAGCCTGTGTCGATCACTCAAAAGTAAATGAACCGCAGTTTGATTCTACAGTGAGGTCACTAAACCGAATGCAGACTTATTGCCTCTGAGACACATACAAGAACCTCACACATCACATGCAGTGCTGTCCATTTGAATTCAGGCAATACTCCACTGAGGCTACCACAAGCCACAACCACTACAGCAAAAAAATTGTGTGATGCAATAAACTTTTGCAAATTTTCCTTTGCAACCATTCGTATAACATGGGGAACTTAGCACAAGAGTAGTGTTGCTTGGTTACACTAGAGAGAAGGGATTTATTCTGTAGACAACGTTCTGTACCAAGTTGGCACCCAGGGTGTTCCAAGACAAGAACCCAGCAGCTGCAAGACCTTCACCAGTTTCGGAGTCGTAACACTCATGCCAACTGCCAGTGGTGACCAAGTCCTTGGCAAGGAGGTCCACAACTTGCTCAGCAACGGACATGGCATTGCTGTGGTATCCGTATGTGTCCAGCCCATATATCAGCATTGCATTTGCATTCACCCATATTGGGCCACGCCTTACAGGAAGATTAGAGGGGATTATACACCCTCAGGGATGCGCACCAGTTCGAATACGGGGTTATCATGTTTTCATTACTGTATCTGTGTGATTGGATGGGTCAGACTTGGAGTTTATTTGCTAGTATTTATTTACCGGCTATCCAAGGAGCTTGTTGATCTAAAACCAAAGGAAGTTTCCATATCTCCAGTGAATAATTGTGCCCTTACTAGGCTGGCCTGAGTGAGGTTGGCAAGTTCGGCGAAAAGAGGAATTCCCATCAAGAACACACGGTTGGTAATAGGTTTATTTGTAGTCGTGTTGTGGGCAATATCTAGGTAACAATTACAAATGGAAGTTCAGAAACAATTACTCACAATAACCAAGTGAGCTGTCCCAAAGATATCTATCCAAGGAAATTTTAATAGACTGCAACTTTTCGTCGGAAGTGGTTGCTTGCCCCCAGTGCTCCTGAAACAAAGAGTAGGCCACGTGCTCTCTGTATATAAACATCATGATATCAGCAGATGCCAGAGACATGCCACTTGCATCTTCGACCTGACAATGATGATTTCAAAGAAATTAAAATACTTGTAATACCCAACAGTCAGTTGAATAAGACGAAGGGCACTCAGAAGTAGGCAAATTATCGGCACCAGTTTCCAACTGGTCGTACCAAACATACAACCCAGTGTCTGCGTGCTTTCTTGTTCGGTCCCAATAATTTAAGAGGGCCTCCATTTTCGATTGAAATGGTAAAAATTGACTGAAGTCATTCATCTTCCTTGCAACAAGGTAAGCCCCTGCGATCAATCAGTAAAAAATATACAGATTCCCTTTCGACAACAGGCCCATGATGAAAAAAACAAAACAGACACCTTGAATGATGATTGGCTTTGCGTGGTAAAGAGTAGGCGAGCTGCCATCAGGAGTGAGGCAGCCAGCCACCTCCCCGGTGTCATTATCAGTATGGTCGAGGAAATTCATCATGCTTCCAGCCAAATACGGAGCCGATCCAAAGTCGCGCATCATGGCCACACCCATGAAGACGCTGTCCCAGTCCCACAGCTGGTCATAAGGGCCGGACGGCACAAGGTACTCTTTGCACATGTATGAATTGTAGCCAACGCGAACACGAGGTTTTGACGTGACGTACTGTAACGCAAGTAACCCGACGGCTCCCGGAAGGTCTGCGGAGCCATTTTTTCCACATAAGACCACACGATCTGCGCGGAAGAGTTCCGCCCAACGCGCTGTCCACAGCAAAGATCTACGCACAAAACCCCCAGAAACGACAACACCGCCGCGACCGACAATCCACCCGCCGAGATTTTCATTGTTTATGAGGCTTTGAACTACACGCAGGGAGTTACTTTTTCTAGACACGTGAGCGTTTCGGCCTGTGGCCCTATCGGTCCCCGTGCGAAAAAATGAATTCCATTAGTTGAATTTCAATTATAAATTTACGTCAGTCCGCGGTGAAGAGGCACTTTTTTTTTCTTCCTTTTAAGTCGAAAAATCAATTGGACCAATTCTTTCGGCGGAAAATCTTCCGTAGAAATTAAAAAAACAAAAAAGAAAAGAAAACCCAGCAAATGGGCAAAGGGCTGGTAGAGCATAAAGTCGTCACCAAGCGAAATAAAACAAAACTCGACAGTGCTTCGTTGGTGCGTCTCAGATCTATCCTCGCCTCGCGTTTTATCTACGCACATCTTTTTTTTTCCCTTCGTTTTTTAACATCTATTTCCCATGTAGCCTCCCAGTCCCGATGCCGATGGGTATTTCTGACTCTTTTTTGTTTTTTCCCCCCTTCAAACACATCTACGCACGAACCAATAAACTCTCAGCAATCGACCCAATGCAAAAAAAGGACCATGGACTAGTGATGTATGCATCCTGGGACGGTATTTTTCCAGCTCATTTTGTCTTAGGAAGACACAATGTTGTTGCACCTTGTGCGTGAGTTTGGTCCCAAAGACTGGACCGTGGTTGCGTCTAAGATAGGCGGTCGTGTCGGTAAACAGTGCCGTGAAAGGCGAGCATCATTCGCACCCACGAGTGTTGTCTTACAGTACCTCAGGTACTATAATCATCTTGCACCCGAAGTCCGCAAAGATGCTTGGACCGAGCAAGAGGATGACCTTATTATTAAGGCCCACAATTCTATGGGCAATAAGTGGACGGAGATTTCAAAGATTCTCAAAGGACGACCTGCGAATGCCATCAAAAACCGATGGAATTCCACCCTTAAGGCAGCTTCTCTTTTTTTCTTTGTATATTTTTAATTCTTTTTAGAGGAGGTTTTTGGATCCGAGTCGTGAGTCCGGAGATACTTCTCCGAGACAACGACCACGAACCCCAGGGGAAGTTGGTATTGCTTCACCGTCTCACAAGAGACCACGCAAACACTTGCTGGATGCCTCTTTGGCTTTTGAGGTCAGATGTTTAATACATCTCCATTGTTTGTTCTAACGCCACCAGACCCCGGAATCATCTGTGGATGCACAAGCAGATTTACTCCCGGCAGATGGTAGGGTGTCTCCCAAGCAAGCACCGCTCTCTGTAGAGCAGCAACCCGAACTTCAGGAGTCTCCTGAAGATTGTTTTCAGGAGAAGGAGTCCTCCGACGAGGGAAATTTCGCAGGAGTTCCTTCTCTTTCCAGTGCCTCTTCCCCAGCACTCTCTGGTTCACAAATTCCTCCGGTCAAATTCGAACCCTTGTCACTGTCTCCCCTTATGCAACCTCACCAGCCCAACGTGTCATCTTCTTATCCTTCTCTCCATCAAATTCTTCTCCCTCTCGTTGTTCCATCTGGGCCAACTGGAAGCCTTCTTCAAGCGTTGTGTGGAAAATCTTTGTGGCCCAACTTAATGCCAAGCTCTACATCCCAATTTCCTCAGGGAGGACCTGCTTTGTCCCCCACTTCTCCCTCACCTTCAGTATCACCTCCTTGTGGCCCTTCACCAACACTAGCATCAACTCTTTCCTCCTTGTCGTCCTTGGCTCTTCAAGGCTCCCCCAATTCATTCTCCTCCTTGCAGCTCCCTCCAGCTCAGCTGTCTCTCAGTGGAGACGTATCCCCTCAGTTGTGCAAAATCGCTTGCGACTCTGCACAAAATTTTGGTTTCTTGGGTGTCTCCACTCCAAATCTCTCCTCCCCCAGCTTCACAGGACCCTCTGAGTTTATGGCCCCTCAAACATCCCTCATATGTGACATACCCCAAAACATCAACCCCTCCTATGTATATGATACCAATACACCTCCCGAATCAGCTGCAATTTCTTCACCACTCTGTTGTAATAATTTCCCCAGGGACTTCAATTCCCAGTCTATCAATCATGTATCCTACGAGTCTGATGTGGCCCCACCATCGACTCCATCTTCCTTGTGCTCTCCCTCGTTTCTCTGTGACGATTGGCATGAACAATATGTGAGCCCGAACCAACTTTTCTTTTTTTCCACTACTAACGCACAATAGAATTTACAGCAGCGAGTGAGCACATCGCCAGATGTTTGTTTAGAGGCAAATGTACTTCAAGCCATTTCTCCACAAGAGCCTTCTCCTTCCGAACCCGCGTTCGGGCCAGGTATAGCTTCCTTTCTATGGCTTTCACCAAACGCTTACACTCTCACTAGATTTTGCTGAGTTAACTCCCTGGCTGGACAATACCTTGTGGCAGTTTGATGGTCAGAATGTGTAGAGGCAATCCTTGTTGTGTTTCTAGGTCTGTTACTGGCAGGCAGTTTTGTTTTTTGTTTGTGGAAAACCCGTGTACTTTTTGTTGTAAACTGCAAAATTATACCTCCTTTCATCATAATTCCTTTTTTTTTTTTTCGTTCGCGACAACGTGAGAGGGAAAAAAGGGGTACGGGGGGAATTTTAAGCTGTTGACAGGTCAGGGCAATAACATTCGTTGACACTTTTTTTTGTTGTTAGTGAGGATCTCCTCCACTTTTTTTTACTTAATACTCGAGCTGTAATGGAGCAGTTTAAACTCAAACCAGGACCCACTCTACAGGCGCAATCTCTGTCTTTCCAATTCGAAGGCAGTGAAACAGCTTTGCACTGCACAGATGCACCCAAGGTTGGAGTCATGCAACGGGGCAGTTCAGCCCCTGCACTGTCAAACTTGTCTTTCAAAGCTCCACGTAGTGATCTCTTTTCGTAATTCCATAATTTATGATGCTCATTAGCGACGCTTGGCAAGGGGAACACTGATGCGGCCATAAAGAAACCACTTTTTGTTGACAGTGCTGTTTCTACGGCCGAGCAACATCGATCCTCGACATTTCCTGTCGGACCACAAAGTGACCGTACTACTGTGTCAATGGAGGAAACGCCGCTCCAAACTGTGAAGGAAGTGGCACCTCCTATGAAGCTTCCGTATCCGACCACTGAAATGACTACTCCTACTGTTGTGATCTCTCCTCCTTCCGAAAGTCAGTGTGCTCTTTTGTACAATAACTTCGGTTAAATTCTTCTAGGTCTGGATACTGCACCGGAGCCACAACCGGCACCAAGGAATATTCTTACTAATAAACCCCTGTGGTGTGTCTCATCTTCCTCACTCACTATCTGACAACTGTACAGTCCTCCTAGATTTCTCTCCAGGTACGAGTGAGTGTTTCATCCAAAACAAAGTAACTTTTACCACAGCACTATGAAGTTTTGTCAGAAACCTTGTATTTCACTAAAACTGAACACAAAATTTTCTGCCACGAACCCCTCTCCAATCCCAACCCAAAATCACCTATCTACGCCTGAACTACCCACAGCACCCCGAACACTACATACTACACCCCTTCCTGCAGTTATAGAATCCCAAGAGAGAAGAGCAGCACAACAGCCTCTAATAGGAAGCACAGCAGGGCAAACCGGAAAAGAAAATAATGGTTATATGGAACCTCTACCAGGAGATAATACGGAAAAAGAAGTTATACACGCTGATAAACCTAGGGTTGTTGCTACTATGTGTCATCCAGCTGTTCACCTCACCCAACCTATGTCCGTCCGTTCTTTTATGCAATAACATTGATAACCTTCATCTTTTAGGTTTGTAGCTGAGCAGACTCAATCATGCACCAATCCCGATATCCTAGATAAAGCCGAGTCTTATTCCCAGAAAGTGGAAATTATGAACAAACAACTCCAAGAGAATGCCTCTTTGATCCAAGGTAAGTCTAGTAGTATCTCTATGGTTCTAATGTGGCGTAGATCTTATTCTAAGAGTGTACAAACTAAACACTGAAGTCTTGATGCAAAATAGCCCCGTCTTCAACCACCAAATCCAATCATTGCAGAAAAACAACGAACGATTGCTGGCCGAGTTACAAAAGTCACAAGAGTCGCTCTCCATTCTCACAAGTGAGCCTGATGCTGAAATGGCCATCTACCCAGACGAGGAATAAACCCCCATCAATCACAGCAAAAAAAAAACCCCAACAAAAAAACCAAGAAACAGCCTTGTTGTATAACATTATCATTTTATTTCCCTTTTGCTACACAGCTTCATTTGTCTGCTTCCTCTTAACATAATCAATAGCCCTTCTAGCCACATCACGCACGTCCTCTATCTTGAGCACCTTCTTAGGACAGACCGCCACACACCGGCCACAGCCCATGCAGTCAGGCGATGTTATCTTCCCATCCTTGTTGACCAGCTCCTCAACCGGCACGCCCATGTCACACACGCTCTCACACAGACGGCAATGCACGCACTTGGAACTATCTGCCTTGATGATGTAGAACCCAAGCTTGTTTGACAGGCCCCACAGAGCCCCGAATGGGCACAGCCAGCGGCAGAAATTACGGTTTCCCAGAAGCGGCATGAGCATGAGTGATGAGTAGTATGGAATCAGCACTACGGCCCAGAACCAGTCGAGAACAAAGTTCACAAAGCGGTACATGAAGGAGTCGAGAACCCAGTGGATTGGCAGGAGGCAGAACATAAACAGGAACATCCAAGCAAGGTAGAGCCACTTCAAGTGCCGCACGAAAAGCCATAGGAACCTTTGGCGGGGTGTGCGGTGCCTGTAGCAGTATCCGGCTGTTTCTCTCAACCCTACACAGGTGCAGCAGTATCCGCAGTCAACGCGGCGGCCGAAAAGAAGAGTCAGCCCCCAAAGGGCGAAGAAAGAGAAGCTCGCAGGCTCGTGTGCTGCGGGGAACACGCAGCCGTCCCTGCCGTAGCCCAGGCAAGGCTCAGTGATGCCAGCCATTGGTATAAGGCCATAAACCAAAACGGTGCTGCTCACAATGACCATCGCCCTCGTGCTATCCTGAGGTGTCAGAGCAACGTATGAACGCCATATCCCCCACAGCGCTATAACGAATACCTCGGACCAGCCAAAAATGCAGAAAAACCTATTCACAAAGTAGTCGCCGGCGTACACTGCGATCCACGATATGTTGATGTAGGTCCACGCCACATAAACAGTGCACAGAAAAGCAATGAACATGACCAGCTTGTGCCACGACAGCCCCAGGGCCGTCGGCGGCGGCGGCTTCCTCGCGGCCCAGCAGCCCGCCGCCCCCTTCCCGTCGCCCCCAGAGTCCCCCCCCTTGGCCGGCGGGTTCCCCTCTGCCTTGCCCCCGCCCCCGCGCCCGCCGGCGGCCCCCCGGCCCCCTGGGGTCCTGGCCGAGACGTCCCCCGCTGGGTTCCGCTTCCCGGCCATGGCGGGGTTGGGCGGGCGCCGGGTCCGGCTGCTGGTCCTGCTGTTGGTCCTCTTGCCGTTCTCGTCCCACTCGAAGTCGTCGTCCTCCAGGCCCACCATGCCAAAGTCGATGTAGCTGCCCGTGCTCGAGCGCGGGGGCGACGCCGCGAGCATCGCCGCGCGGTTCGAGGGCGAGACGGCCAGGATCCCCTGGGGGTTGGGCGAGAGCGAGCTGGGCGGGGGCGTGGCCGTCGCCGCGGGAAGAACCACGGCCACGGATGTGCCCGCGGTGGCCGCCGTGGACGAGATTATGGGCTGGCTGTAGTGCTTTGGTTGCGAATCCGTGCCTGAGCCGCTGTTCTGGTGGTGATGGTGGTGGTGTCCCACAAGTCTGTTGGGCTCCGAGGCCACAACCACTACGGGGTACCTCCCTGTGCCGTCGTTGACGGCGGAAAGGAGGGGCGTCTTGTCCTCGTCGCGCTCCCCAGAGCCCTGCACCGTGGGGTTAGATGTCGCAATCGCCACCCCAGACATGATTATGGGTCTGCTAGGCCGTGCGCGCCCTTCGGTGCTTTAATTTGTGGCTGTATTGATGTCGTTGATGTGTGTCTCCGGCGGGAGTGATCGTTGCGAAATTGGGGTTCTGGGTCACCGTACTACCCATAATGCCGTGACATTTCCGGTAGTGGTTTTGGCCTACTGTACCTACGAATCTGGTGGGCCCATTTGGGATGCACACTGAGAGTCACAGTGTTTGTATCCCAAGTCCTCGAAGACATAGGCCCAAACAGGTATGAATAATTTTAAGAGTTTTATTCGGTGCTCATAATGGCGGCACACGAGTGAGAGAAAGCCTCGTGTGGTTAACACTGAGAAAAGCACAAATCCAATTGTTTTTATTGGGGATAATGGAGTGTTCTTGTGGTGTGTGCATTGGGAATTGAATAAGTTAATAAAGGGGAACATTTTTGAAGTGTGGTGCGCTTTCTGTTGGACCAATGGGAATAACCCTTCTGACCTGTTTTTATGTGAACAATAAAAGAATTGCAACAAGGAATGAGTACCTCAAATGGGTCGGTCTCAGAGACTCGAGACATGATGTAAATTTCTTTTACAGTAAAGTCAATGGTCTTCCAGGCTGACTGGTACTTCCTCTGTGTAAAATTAGCACTTACTAAGGCGTAGATAACAAAGAACCTGAAGTTCCTCAGTCTGAGCCTTTGACTTGAAGTAACCAACACCAATGTGGGGATCAAATGACTTTGGCTCCAGATTGGGGAAAACTGGCCTGCAAGTCTCAAACAAGCGCTGGAGGGAATTTGGAGGTGTAGTCTCTGGATTCAGGAATAGAGTGAAGGAGCTGTCATTGTTGTATATCTCAAATCTGGCTATTCGAATTTGGAAGGGATTAACCTGATTTTGGGTTATTATGCATAAAGTAAATGCAAATGTCAAACTGAGCGCAAAGCTTCTCTCAGAACTACAACGGCATCGTCAAACCTATCAGGCTCCACAAAAGGCTGAAGCAAGGTCATGTGAGGATAAGGAGGGCGCTTTATCCTGGGATTCATGTGCTTTTACCATTAGAAGCGTTGCACGATAGAAGATACATACGTTCTTTTTGATGTCTACGATTGGCTTCCAGAACTGCGGAGGTGGAAGTGCAACAAGTGAAACATACATAGCAAAGCGAGAGAACTCTCCAATATTTTTGGGAATGCTTGGCTGCAAAAAAAAAAAAAAAAAAAAGTGCTTGGATGAGCATAAGATGAAAGAGTAGCATTGCCAAACCTTTGCTACTGCAGCAGAAGGAACCCTTGGTGGAGATACACTCCTCCTTCTTTGAGGTGGGGGTGTTGTCCTTTTTGGTTCCTCAGTCCTCTTCTATTAACAGTTACATATAAGTAACAACCACAACAAAAAAAAAAAGTGATTGTTTGGGAAGTTTATTGTAGGTACAGGGTAAGCAGTTAAATATACTAATTCCGAGAAACAAACACACATCCATAACAGGAGAAGCCCTCCTGGCAACTGGAGGCGGGCTTTCCTCGCGGTCCGACGACGAGCTGTCAGAATTTCGGGAAGAAATGATGGGGCTCGACGCCCTGGGCGAGAGCGTGGGTGTTGTGGGCTGAGGGGCCTCCTCCGAAATTTGGACGGTGGAGATCTGCTCGGTGAGCGATGGTATCGAGCCGCGGCGGGGCCGTGACGTCGATGTCGAGGCGCCGCCTCCTCCTGATGCTAGGAGTGCGGCTTTGCGTTCCTCGTATTCTTCTTGTTGGATGAATCCGGAGGCGTAGAGTTCTTCTAATTGGTCCATCGTTTGAGCAGGCGGCGTGCGGGTTTGTTTGTTTTTTGTTGTTGTTGGTTTTTGAACGAATTCGTAGTTTGAGTTTTGTTGTCCCTCTGCAACGTTCAAGGAAAGTGGCCAACGGTCTGGTTCGGGAATGCCTTTCGTTCTTTGAGAAATCTTCCGTCGGATATTTGGGTGCCACTCTGGCAAGCTCCTGTGTTGGTGTTCGTTGACTGACCCGATTGATCTGTCAGATCCAGAAAAGAAGGAACGATGTGCCTGACTTTTGTGACATTTGTTTCATCGAATACGATCACTCAAAAAGCCACACAATAAATCAACCCTGCTCTTTTGCCTGACATGTCGATGGACATACAGCGGCAGAGTATTGAGGGTTTCGACGTCTCAGGGTTTATCGACCCTCTTCTCAGGCGCATGCCTGGCGGGTCTTCTCGGCAATCCCCTCAGTTTCCACCATCCCATAATGCGCAGCTGCTGACCCCCACCATCAACAACACGTCCCCGCCCACGCCAAGGCCCGGCCGCAACTACCTCAGGAAAAAAACAGTGACGCTCAACTCCTTCGTGCCGCCGCCGATGCCAGGCAAACCCAAAAAGCTGGCCGCCTCCGCCGCTGCAAACGGCATTATGGGCTTCGGCGGCGCCAGCGTCAACGGGCCGCCCGGCGCCCTGACCGTCGTCGGGGCGTCCGCCAACTTGGAGCACCCGCCGCCGCGGTCGGCTTCCGCGAACGCGTTCCATGGGGCTACGACTACCGCCGCGGCAGACGGTTCATCACAGCAAGGGGCGCCGTTCGCCGAATCGAGGTGTCAAATCCGAAAGGGATTCTCGCATGTGGCTCCTCAGCAGTGGTTTATTTGCCAAAGGTTCGTTTTTTGTGCGGCGCGTGGGAAAATTGGCTGACATCTATCTGTCTATCTTTCTATCTTTTTGTTTCAAGATGCAAACAGTTGTTGGTTCTAGATGTAAGCTTGCACAACTTGGATGTATCAAAGCTAAAACACAGTACACACTCCTGCAAATTCCCTGATAAGTTCTCTGCTTAACAGAATAAAGATTCCTCTGGGGAGATAGAACTAGAACCTGAGATAAAGCAAACACAAACAGCACAAACAGGGGCACATGTTGAGCAAAACACTTGCCTCCCACCATTGGATCATCCTGTGGATGTCTCACAGAGTCCCAAGTCAAGTGGAATGCCTGCACCAGTTCAAACGCATACAGAGCCAAATGGATGTCAGGAAGACCCTAGAGCCCTTTTACCCCCTCCAGAGGATGCACCACTCATTGTGACCCTGGCTTCTTCTATTCCCAGAGCACAATCAACGTCGGCTCTAGTAGAAATTTTTTCTGACAGACCGGTATTTATGGAATAAAGGTTGCACATCAGTTAATATAACTTAGGCTCAATGGGATGACCACACAAGTTCAGCAAGCTCTAGGACTCTGACAGCAACTCCACCCTCACCATTGATAGCATCCACTAAAGATTTCCCTAAGGACAATTCAGATCAAGAAGGTGCAGTACCTATTGTGCACACACCCAAAGCAATTCGTGCCTCCCGTAATATAAACTCACAACCCTCACAAACTCCAACTCATTTACATGCACCTCATACTACCCCTCCTTCTCCCGCTCTGCATGCAATTCCACCAATGGCAACTCCCCCTTTTGTGACTTTAGTATCTCCACGTAAGCTGCTTGACTCATTATCTGCTGCTACTTTCGGCTTTAAAAGAACACCTCAATCAGCGAGTACAGATGTAAATTCTTATTCTTCACATGGAACAAGTGGAATAACCTCGGCACCCACAAGTCCCTGTTCTGAGTCCCTTAAACCACCTCTTATGCCCTCTGAGGTGTCCCTCAGTCACCGCACACCTTCCTTTTCATCAAGTCCGGCCTTACACCCGCAGGTGATTCCGGCACTTCGGGAATTATTCTGTTTTGCATCTGATACCTCATGTGAGTGGATATATTTATATAGAACTAGTTTACCAATGATACTAAATAAACAAACACTTCCAACAAATTATAGGGATTGACAATCCTCTTTGTAGGCAATGCACCCTCGTTTTGATATCAGAGATGGAACAAACCCTCAAGTTTAGGGAAGATGAAGTTTGTTCATTTTCTTTTCTGTGTGGAAGTTTGTAACCACTTTCCTAGGTTTTGGTGAAAACCAACCTTCTCCAAAAGATTTCCGATTTATCTGACGATACAACACTTGATAAAAAGATTGCCTCGGTTGATACAAAATAATACTGTTAGGTTGGCTCGACTTATAATAACAGTTAGAAATGCAAGTGGAGGATTTAGAGCAGGAGCTCGCTGCACTGGATGCAGAATGTAAAAAAACAGAAGCAGAACAACAGCGGACTCTGCAAACCTCTTGTAAAATACAGACATTTAACCAAAGGCACCTTTTCTGTATCTCATTTTATTCGATTTTAATAGGAATTCCAGATATTGGGCCACATATACTGGGCACCATTCTGAGCTTCAAAAATTTACTTGTAAACTAGATTGCACATATAACAATTTTTGTTGTTCCATAGAAAAGTTACGGCAACTCAACAGGTTTTGAGATTCCCCCCAATGTAAAATATTCTTAACTGAGGTTTATAGCTGTAATGTAATAAACGACACCTTTCATATTTCCTTTTCTGGTCCATATGGCACCATCAACAGTTTTAAACTCGGGAACATTTCCTCTATCGAGGTACATGTACTAAAGTTACCTACCCCACTCTGACAGTTCTCGTTAAGGCGATGGACTGGCCGCAAAATAATACAGCCTGGGGATTTCTCACTTTACTTTTAAACACCCTGGCTCGAATTTTGAAAGTGAAATTTAAAAGGTTTCACTCTACCACCTTCCTTTCTATCACTCAAAAAAAGGTCAGGTACCAATTGATCTCCACTGGGTCTCGATCCTTGGTCCTTTCTCGGAAACTAAATGAGACCTATGAACTGTATATTGCTGCATGTTATCCTTTCTTGGGCTCAATTTATAAAATAGCTTTGTGGAAGCAAATGCTGTCCATTTGGGAAGATTATTTTGGTTCAATAACTTTGACCGTGCAGTTGTTGGAGTTTCTTGCTGTGTCAAAGAGCTCGCAACATCAATTACTAGCCATACTGATGGCTCTTTTTGCCTTCCATATAAGTGTGTATGTGTTTATTTTGGTATTTTCTAACCAAAAGAACAGCATCAAAGGAGAAGAAATAGATGGTCTCAGCTTATGCATGAGACTAAATGATGAAGTAATATGGACAAAGGCACTCAAGTATGTTGAACACATTATTGCTTTAAAACTTACTCGTCAAAGGTATTTACTAATTGATTGTAAATATTTGCTTGCCGCACTATGCAAACAGGAATGTCTCTCCTTCATGAAGTGTATGTGCTAAAAAACCAATCAATCCTTTGTCTGCCTCCCTTATTCTGAAGAGGACATGGGAAGAAACAAAGATAAAATGTGGAATTGTCAAACAGCTCTTTTTTTCTATTCAAGTTAAGAACTATGGTGAAAACGAGGGTATTTCTATTCCCAGAAGTTGCATAAGAGATGTCATGAATTCATCAGTCCCAGCAAAGACTCTGATTACACAGTCCTGGTCAACTGGTGTTATTTGCCTATTGCACAACACCAGCCTTTTTGCAAGGAGGGGCAGTTCACATGCCGGCTTTACTCTCATGGATGTCCCCAACACAATGGCTAGATCAGCTTTCCTGCTTTCTAGGAGACTTTTCTCTGTTGGTGCTAATGGCATGGGTTCACCAAAGTGTCTGCAAAACAAAAAAAAAAAGTTAGTTTCTACTGGATACCAGGATGTGCAGAAAAGAGAGTGGAACTAAGGAATATGTACATAATGTTATCCACAAGAGCACCTCCGCATTCTGGATTGTCACATGTGCGGCCTGTTATGTGCCTGTTTGTTGTTGGTGTTGTGCTGGCTGTTGTGGAAGTTGAAGTTGAAGTTGGTGATGCGGCCGCTTTGTCAGAAATTGTGAATGTACCAACATTCACTTTTCGTTGATATTCAGTTTTGCACTGGTGAAGTGTTAGGTTGATTGGGGAAAAAAAGGTGGAGAAACCTTCTGGCAGACTTCGATGTACAGGTTCCCATGTAACTCAGAAATTTTGGTTGCAGGAATTCCTGACTTCCGGTGAAGACCATCCACGTTGGTTGAGACCACGTGCTTAACTATATCCCGTTTGGTCAATTCAGCAATTGCCATATGGGCATTTGTGGGTTGTGCCTCTTCTAGAGTGATATCCATGTGAGCTGCTTCTCCTCGGTCCTTTAGAGTCCACACACCTTGTGGGCCTCTTTTAATGCCCCCACAACATTAATTCCCACAAAACTGAAAAATACAGAATGTACCTGTAGTCTGGTATCCGTGCGGCTGTAGAAATTCCTGCTCCGGTGTAGACTACAATGTAACTGGAGGCCTTTACGATCTCGGCGATCTGCCTCATCTTTGAAGCAAATACATCTGAGGAACAGGTGATGAATATATTCCAAGTAAAGGTGGGAATACCAGGCTTGTCAAAGTGCTCCGTCAATTCATCCTCAGTTGAATGTCCGTGTGGTGTATTGTCAGCGGGAGCAGTGCTCTTCATAATGCATGAATAAAAACAACAATAGTCATGAAAGGGAAGATACACTGGAGGATGTGTCATTAACGTTCATCAGAAGCCTTGGAATCTTGTGTGCAGCTTCCCAAATATCAGTTGTTACTTCTACTAATGAATCTTTGACAGAGTGTGAGACCTACAAATGAAGTTATTACACACCATTTATAATCTGGAAGGCATAGGCGCCATCAAAAATATGGGAAGGGAGCGTGTGAACAGTTCCTCCAACATGCAGTTTCACTCCTCGGCAGCACTTTGCCACAAGAACGTTGTTCTCATTATTGCACCACGCAGGCTTTACACTCACTGCAACTGCATTACAATCCTTATCGCTGTTAGCTGGAAAATGGATTGTATAACAAATGCAAAGTTACCTCAAGGACAATGTTTGACACAACTGACTCCACAATGATGTCACACCGAGAACAGGCGTGAATTTGGAGTAAACCTCTCTGTATTCCAATGTCCACCTGAACAACGCAATCACTGCACCTGGATGCCGCCAGTTCAACCAACTCTCCCGAGGCAATAAAGAGTTTGCTTCTCTCACAAGTTTTGAGAAGGAGGGACTCGGGGAGCCTAAGATAGGGCAAGTGAGAATCGTGCCCACACTTTGAATTGCCACAAACCTGCAGTCAGCAATTGTCAATGCTTCATCTTTCTTTGTCAACACCGTTAGCTGCGGTACAGTCACACTCTCAGGAGATGGTTCCTGAGGAGCCAATGCAGCACTGCTTGTAGTAGAAGAACCTTCTGTTGCAGTGGGGGCATGATGTGCAACATCAAATTTAGCATGATGAGCTAACGCGGCCAGAGGTTTCAAGTCCTAACAGTACAACAGTTTAGCACAGTTATTTCGACCAACTTCATTATATCAACCAAAGCCCATAAAGCTAAAACGAAGAGACCAAAAAGTACCGGGTGTTCAATGTAGGCCTCACAGACGTAGCACCAAAAAGACAAATCAGCCAGACTGAGCGCAATTGGGTGAGACGTCGTCGGGAAGTGCTTCGACGAGGCGTGGCCCCGAACGTAGCGGCTGCAATTTTGTCCGTAGCACGTGGCGCACAGCCAATTCTCGCTCACGTCTCCACATACACTGCACCCACACGGGTCTGTTTGTGGAGGGGAGTGTCATTTGCCGGGGAAGGGAAAAAAAAGGAGAGAGAACATAACACACACGGAATGGAAGTAGGGAGGGCCGTAATGGCTTCTACAACATGAGGGCAGTCTCGCTTGGGAGAAACGGCAAACCCTTGCATTTTGGTTTTTGGGGAATTCGAAAATAGCCAACAAAACGCAAACACCCCGTAAAACAATACTGTGTTGGGTGTGGTGGTTGTTGTTGGCCTGTGTGGCCTGTCAAGGCAGTCCAAATTTCTAAAATTCTATCCAACCACAGTGGAGAGGAGAAACCCAACAAATCAGCCAAGGGATGGGTGGCACAGCCATCAGCATGCAGTGCTGGTATGTTGTTATAATGGCAGAGAGGGATTTCTTCCCAATGAGAGTGTGTGTTGCTGTGGGCTGAAGTGGGAGGGTTATCTATGGTGCCATTAATTACAATCAAATCCCCTCTCGGATTGGCGGTAGGGGGTTTCGAGGAAATCCAGAAAGAAACGGTTCAAACGGAAGGATGAGCTCCAGCAGCGGCAAGAAACGGCACGTCACGGAGAAGACTGAGCTCTTGGAAAAATCCTTGGAGGCTCGCATAACGATCGAGGCGCCTCCGTCCTCGTCGTCTGCCGACGCCAGCGCCGGCCGGAAGAACCTCAAGAAGAGCGCCACCAACACCACCTCCTCGTCCTCAAAGTCCAGATCTATAAAGGCGCCGTACTCGGCCGACTCCTCGGAGCGGGCTTTGCTCGTTCAGCGCGAGGGCAATTCGTCTCCTCCCATAATCGCCTCTGCTGCGCCTACTTCTACTACAACTACTGTTGCTGCTGCTGCCGCCGCCGCCGCCGCCGCCGCAAGCAGCTCCTCGACGGCTGCGTCGTCCCCGAAGGAGTCTGGGGAAACTGCGAGGGGGTCGCCAAAACACACCCACTCTTCATCCCATAAGAAGCAAATTGCGCTGTCTTCGTCTTCGCTGCCGCAGGCCGGGGACGACGAGGCCGAGGCTGAGACTCATGCATCGGGGCACAAGCATTCTTCTTCCAAGAGGCACGGCAAGCATAAGCAGCCAGAAGAAGCCCCTCAAACGGTAAATCCTGCCTTATATATATATGTATATATCTATACATACATATCTACTATATTTTGGGCTTTTTTGTTTTGATTGGTTTGTTTTTAACTTCTCTCAGGAAAAGTTGATTGATCTTTCGGATGTGTCGGAAGTTAGAAAGACTATTAGTGATATACTTGGAAAGGCTGTGCTCTCTAAGGTCCTTTGGTGGCTTGATCCTGCTACTAACTTCAATGCTCAACTGGTGCGCTTTGTTATGTAATGTAGCCTTGTTATTGATTTCTCTTATTAAGGTGTGTAAACTCTGGTGCAGTCTCCTTCGCTCCAAACAGCTTTGCCAATCAATTACCATTTCTGGCATGGACAACAAAATTCAGCACCTTCACAAAGCTAAATACCTAGGGGCTGCAACAGAGGTGGTTGTGTCTCACCCATTTTTTATTTCAAATGCCGGGTTGAACTCCCTTTGTGGGCTCTTTTCATCTATTGGCTCTCTCCGCCTGGCTCATTGCAGGTGAAAAGTCATTGCATGAACCGCTTCTTATTCCCAACCAGGAACCTGACCCACGTTAAGTTTACTGATGCATTGTCTCAAGTCTCTCGGCTTGAATCTCTTGATGTAAGTTGGACTAGACTGACTGATGCAGCCACTGCAACACTTCCCGACACTCTTCGTTTACTATCTATTAGCACATGTGAGAAATTGGGTGACCCAACTTTGGCAGCTATTGGAAGATGTTGCCCAATGCTGCAATCTCTTGACTTTAGCTTCTGCCACATAACTGACACTGGAGTCTGCAATTTAGTGGGGAGGGCTTCGCCTTTTGTTGACTTGATTCCTGGAGCTCAGGGGTCAATAACAACAGGGCGCTCTCTGAGGCACATCAATGCCGCACATTGCAAGTGGATCAGTCCGGGGGCCTTCTGTACTCTTGTTTCTTCTTGCCCTCAATTGGAGAGTATTGACTTATCATGTACTGTAGCAGACGATGTTGGTAATTGAATTCCGTTACTTATTTGTGTCGTAACTCTTCAATAGTATTGCGCAATCTTGTTGAAGCCTCGTCTAGAAAAACCTTCAAACTAATTCGACTTCAAAAATGTAATCATATAACTGACAATGGATTCAGCCGCCTTGGTGTTCTGCACATTGACACCCTCAATGTTGCATCCACACAGGTATTTCGCGCCTTTCTTCTGAATATCGCTCCTTATCACTCGAATTCAGGTGTCCTGCGTGGGAGTTACTCAGCTTTATGCGCGGAGGCCGGTCATACAGAGCCTCGACCTTTCCTGGACTAGGGTTAATGACACAATACTCCCCAAGATATTCTCCACACCAGAGGCCAGGTCTCTGCTGTTCCTCGACGTGTCATACACCAAAGTCAGTGCCGTTGCCGTAGACGAAGTTCGCGAGGAGTCACCTCTTATGAACCGATTCTGCGTGATACGGGCAATTGGCTGCAGCACAAATGACAGGATTTCGAGAGTGAAGGCTTCGATTGAAAGCCAGAGGGGTGGCCCCACTTCAAACCTCATTGTTCTGGACCCTGCAATTGTGGCTTCTCCACACAGCCATAAGAAGCGTGACAAGAAGAAGCACGACAAGAGACGCTCACACTGAGTACTTGCTTTTTCACTTTTTCGAAAAAAAAAGAACATTGAGTTGAAGCTTCGTTTTTTTTTGGGTTCTTATGTGGCTAATTTATGATAAAGCTATGGCCTGTTGTTGGGAGTTCTTCCCCCTCTTGCCTTTGGGGGTGTAGTGAGTGGAAGTGTTCTGCGGTTTGCAGTTACTTCTGCTGGTACGGTTGCGGCTGTTGCTGCTGTTCCTCTGTACCTCCATTGCCTCTCGTCCGTTGAAATTCCAAACCACTCACCAGGTTCTTCTATCTCAACGCCGAGGGATTCTAGTGCAGCGTTGTGCTTGCAGTCGTAGGAATTACCAGACAGGTTGATGTGCTGAGTGCAATGAGTTGGGTGCTGTTGTGAGTGTGGAATCGGGAATAACCTTCAGCTTCAGAGTACCGGACTCGTGGAGCCTCACGCATTCGCTAATGAACGACAAGATACAGTTCGTCCTGTGGTTGCAGTTAAGCTATGTTGATGAAGGTTGGGCATACGTGATTCCATTGCGAGCGAGATCTACAGAAACTAGTCTGGTAAAAGGAAGAATATCTCGACGAGCGTCAAAGCTGTAATGGTTGAAGCACTTGCAGTTTGAAAGATTCAAACTGGATACTATCCATTAGATTGACAGAGGATTCATGTTAGATTGCCTTGTCAAAGTATGGTTCCACTGCAGAGATTCCGATAAGGTATTTACAGCGGGAGCTGCAAGGGCTATATTTGATATATCCAGCTTTTTTCTTATCACTTTGGTACAACCAAAATTGTTGTACCTGTGAAAGGGACTGGTTGCTACCAATTGAAAACAGTATCATGTAGATACTTTCCTCGTCGATTGAAGAGAAACTCATAGAGAGCGACACCCATGTACAACTTGGATGAGCAATGTACCTTGCTAGAGATTAGGGAAGTGAGAAGTTGTGGAGATAATTTACCGTGCCATATCAAGGTAGCCTTTTTCGCTTTTAAAATTGATTAATCGAGTTTCGAAAAATAAGAGTTGTACCTCAATGACGTGTTGTTAATTATGACATTCTGTATGTTCAAGTGAAATAGAGGCCTCATTTCTTGAACTGGGTTTGAACTACAATCAATATATTTCAAGTGTGAGCTGGCGGAAAGAGGTTGCAGGAATGACAGTGAAGCTGAATAAAGTGATTTCCATTTCTTTCTCTGAAACTCATACCAATATTGTTTTTGCATAGTATAAGGGCCTCCAAGTATGAATTGTTCACTAAAGCTTGGCTGCCACCTGTTAAAGGGAGGACAAAAGGTTGGTGTTCCCATACCCAAATGGGTTCAGAGCCTCAGTTGTCATATTTGACTCAATAAACGAAAGATTGTGCAACTGCACATTACAGGATGGCATCACTAGTAGGGCAAGAGGAGTGCTGTCAGGTATAGTTCCCGATTTGAAAAGAAGAGTGCGAAGATTTGGGTATTTTCCGTCATGGAGTACAGTGCAGAGTTCCTATTGGGTCATAAATTTCTTTTTTCTATGTGTAATAAATATGAGGTACCTCCATCTTGGTAGGGGGCAAATCATCAGGTAGTGTTATGTTAAGGGAGGCGATGGACCCGAAGTTTGGAAGATCCTCCACACTACCAAAGAGAAGAAAGGCCTCTTTCAAGGCAGAACCACAGCAACGTAAAAATTCTTTGTAATCTGGAAAAGAACAAATGTAAAATATAACCACAAATCTCACTTGCACACCTACCAGCAATTGCTGCATCTGTAGCCATGGGGCCAGTTGACTTCCGAAACTTCAGGCGATCAGACAATGCAACGTACATATCCTTCCATGACCAACCCACTGGCATTTCTTTGGATTCGTCGGGAAAATCCTTCACACAGAAGGTCTTCCAAAAACAGCTTGTGTCTTCAGAAAGTGAGAACTAGTTAGTGCCTGAGAAAAAAGGATTTTTACCCAGGAAATTGGCATGGGCAGAAGAGGATTCAAGGAGGCATAATTGGTACGGGTTCAATGAAGCATATAACTTTGTAACAACATCTGTGGGCACTCCATCAAGGGTTGTAAGCCCCTCTAGGTTATGACATATCATTTTGATACAAAACGAAAGTAAAGAAGGAATTTCCTTATTGCATTTGTTATTCAGTAGTGAAAGGTGGAATTGCCACACAAGGTATTGAGCCGTCATGAGAACATCCATTACATGATTTGGAGACAAGTAAAAGTTGAAGACAATGCGTTTTTGGTCTGGTTGTAGTGCTCCGTTTAACAGGAAATCATTCATTATATACATAAGCACTGATGGTAGGTTCACATTGTTAGGAAAAAGAGTTACAGCGTAGTACCAATCTCCAATTCATTGGCAGAAAACTAAGTAGTTTTATTTTAAACAGAAACAAAAAGCCACCACCCCAAAAGAAAAGTGATGAGGGAGGGATTGCTGCACTCATGAAGGATAGACACACTTGGAAAGTGACATGTCTGTCCCTTGTCTCAACAAAAGTATTTGACTGCAAAAGCCTTCTGAACCAGTCCGACTCGGCGTACAACGGCTCAACCGGAACAAAGAAATTGTACCCGTCAGAGCTATCCACCGTTATGTACCCCCCAACTTGGTTCGCAGCACTAACTCCTGTCCCACAATTCCCTGCTCCTGCTCCTGCTCCTGCTCCTCCTCCAACAACGACCGCACGCGAATTGTCACCAGAAGCAACTGCGGAATCGGTCTCACTTTGTGTGTTGTTCGGAGTCGTAGTGGTAGAAGTTGTTGTTGTTGTTGTTGTAGTTGTAGTTGATGTGGTCGTAGATGCAGTGGATGCAGGTGTACAAGAGACGCCAGATTTGGGACGGACTGGGGACTGGCGCACAACCACTTTGACACCATTGACGAAGGACGTGGTTATGCCGGCGTCGTCGTCGATGGGGGGCGGCGCCGCCTCAGCGCAGCTACTTTGGGCGTCCAACTCGGCACAAGGACAAGGCGGACTAGGCAGCTGTTGTTGCTGCTGCTGTTGCTTGTTCTCACGCGCACTCTTGATGAACTCGCGCAAACGGTTCACCTCTTCGTTCATTTTTTTTTTGCTTTTGTTTTTCCACGGCTTTTTGCGCTCCTTGGTGCCTGCAGACATGACAAGCGAGGTGGCGGAGACTCAATGGGACACAACGGTGTCGATGCTGTCGCTGTCTGTGGTGGCGGCGCCGTGGTGGGAGGCGTGGAAGCGCCACACGTGCCCGGCAAGGCCGGTAGCTGCGGGTACAGCGACTACGACGACGACTGCGACGGCGTCGGCGCCCAGCCCGGGCCCGATGTCGAACCAGAGCCTGATGAACCCGAGGTTCCCTGAGGCTCTGAATGAGAACTTGTGTGAGGCAATTGACTACGTGGTGCTGCCCACAATGTTGACTGACAAGCTACACTCCTGGTATCTATCTGGTTGTTGTTTTTTTTTTTTTTTTTTTTTTTTTTTTTTTTTTTTTTTTTTTTTTTTTTTTTTTTTTTTTTTTTTTTTACCCACTGCTTATTGGAAGCTATCTATGCGTGTGATCGAAAGATAGAGCTTACAACTTTTCAAGGTATGGAGGGGATAAACCATTGCTGGCTGAGCTGTTGAATCCGGTGTATAGCAATCAATCTCTGTTGGTGACAGAACCCGCTGCGTCCTCGGAACCGGAATTAGAGTCAGGGGCCAGTTCTGCAATAACTGACATCACAACACCGAAAGAGAAAACCGCTGTTTTGGAAGCCAATGCGACAATAGCAAGCAAATCAACCACCACTGAACCACCAACCCCTACCACCCAAATTCCTTCAACAACTGCATCCTCTCAACAGATTCCCCCAGTTGTCCCTGCAGTTGCCTCTCCTCCTTCTCCCACGTTACCTGATCTGGTAGAAGTTGTGCCTGTATCTACCAGAAGTTCTGTGAAAAGAAGAATTCCCAAGAAAAAACTTGACCACACTCGAGAGCGTAACCCCACAGCAATAAAAATTGGCTGGCTCGAATTACCCCTGCTGACACAAGACAAGTAAGCGGCTGAACTCCCTTATTTACTTTCTTATACTGTGAATAGCGATAATGCCTTTGTTTTTGTGAACAAGGATGACACCGTTGAGCATCTGAAAGCCCATGCCTTTATATCCGCAAATGCTGATGCTGACACCTTTTCGATTTACACCAAGAAGGTAGGAAAGAGAACTCGTGAAAAAACAAAAATTCTGAAGTGACTGCAGTTCTTCGATCCTGAGTACATGTGGGAAGTGGTTGATACCTATGGCCTGGAACTTACTCTGTCTGAGGCCTCTATTGACGATTGTAACGAGTTCCGAGTTGGCCCAAGTATCTTCTCATCTCCACTGGCTCACTTTTGTAACTTTTTTCAGAGGTAGTCATCCCCCCAAAGTCTTGCCTCCCAGCTGAAGACGACCTTTCATTTGAGTATGTCTACACCCCAAAAATAAGAAATCCCTCACACTCAATACAACCCAAAGCGCGAAGTCATTTGAAACACTATCCCAAATGGTAGATAACATCGAGCCGTTTGACATCAACTGGCCTGGTACTGAATGCTCCGCGCATTCTTCAACTCACACATTCAAAATAGGAAAACTCTTTGTTGGGGGACACGATGCCCTTGAACACCCAGAATTCTCGAGAAGAAAAAAGCCCTCGGATTAAGATAGAACTGTACAATACTGATTAATTCCTACTATCTACACACTTAGAACGTGTACGGCACCACTGGACAAGCCCAGCCAAGACTAGCTTTCCATTGGGTTATTGGGCTCAGTATCATGATCCTGAGGGTGGTTGTATTGTGCCTACACCTCCGTGTTCTGTTGTTGTGTTGTTGGTGTTGGTGTTTGTTGTGTGGTGAGAGGTGTTGGTGCTGGTATTCCTGTTATGGGTACGACATGGGCATTGTACGCCATGGGTATTGGGACTGGGGGAGGTTCTGGGTTGTTAGTTGATGTGCTTGTTGTAGTGCAGGATTCGGTATTATCGAGAGGTGTTTGCCTTGGTGGAATGGCTGTTGAATAAGCTTCCTTCCACACATTCTCTAGCACTGTAATTACCTCACTGGTGACGCTGCATTCTGGGTAATTTTTGTCCATTGTGTGTCTCAAGCCATCTGAAATAATGGTTGTGAATTCCCTTTGATGCTGTTGCTGCTCCTCCTTCCATTTTACTTGTTGTAAGAGCTTTTCTTCAGACATTCTTGTGATGCACTTGTACAGTTCGTCTCGAAAAGAAGTCAGCACTTGGTTTGTGTTTGTGTTTGCGTTCTCATTTGGGGCATCTGCTACTGTCTCGTTGTCATCATTTTGTTCATCTTCTAGAGTATCTGCATCGTGAGGTTCGTCTGTATTATCTTGCTCTTCCTCAAGTGTGATTTCTAATCCAGGGCCCTGTTCCATTGGTTCTTCTGCTTGGTCTTGCATGGTCCTTTCAGCCACAACAGCAGCAAAGAAATTCACAAGTTGCCTGATTGGCTCCGCTTCATGTTGTGCAGTCCATTCACTAACTTCTTTTTTCCACTCTGTAACTCGGTGTTGCAGATTTTGCATATTTTGCAGCAATTCTTTGTTGGAGTCAGTTTTCCACAAAGTGCCGACTACTCTTTCAGCTGCCAGTTCCGTAAGAGGAGGAATTGACCAGTTTCTGCCCACAGAAACGCGAGTCATGTCATCTAAATACTCAAATTCTGGCCCCGTTCCACCAAAAATCCAAAGAGAATCTCTGGATGACTTTGAAGTAGAATCATGAGCGAAAAATGAAAGAAGTATCAAGACTTACAGCTGCTCCATGGCAGTCTCGTCCAAGTACTTCTTTGTTTGGAGTTATATTGCACCATCTTGTTTTGGAATCGGAGGATAAATCAGTAGGATTTGTAAGAGCATAGAAGTCACTCAAAGCCCCGTGCTCCCTTCGCAATTTGTGAAGACAAGAGGAATGCTGCTAACAATCTTACCTGCCTTGACGAGTTTCACCTGACCAGCCCCCAAACATAACTGGTACGCCACATACAGAAACTATTGTATGCCCAGCACGACTGTACTCCCCAAATGCGGGAGGGGCACTTAGCCATCGAGAGGGATACCTCCAGTCTAGGTAGTACGAGCTCATAGTGCGCACAGAGGTAGGCGAAGCAGTTCTATGCAAGAAGTGACTAAACAAACTACCCTATGAGTTATACCTTCCACCATGAATGAGAAGAGTATTTTCATCTATTTGAACTGCAGCATGGTAGTATCTAACTGGTGGGGCGTCATGAACATCTAAATGTTTCCACTCCTATTTAAACTTTGTAAAAGGGAAAAGTAGAATTCTAGAATACCATCGTTTGTGTGTTTAGCACGTACACTGCATTTGTAGCAACTCCTTGACACTCTCCTCCAAAAAGGGCTATTTCATGGGTGTTTATCGGGGTAGCTTTTTGGTGAGTGTCAAGGCTTGTTGTAGTCGAAAGGAATTGTAACCTGAAAATCCTGTAAGCTTTGGTGGCCGTGGTCCTGTAGTCAATGGTTGTTCCCAGGCTCCAGTTTCAAGGTCCAGGCTCGACACACAGTTGGGTGATGGGGACATATCTCCAATATAAAACACTTGCTGTTGTAGGGCATAGACAGCTTTGTAATGATTAAAAAAAAATGGACAAAGGGTAGCTTTTCAACCTCTTAAAAATAAAAAAAAAACAATTAAAATTAGAATAGCGACGGGGGTTAAAATACCACGTCCATATTTGCAGGAAGGAGCAAGTTCATTTACAGCAGTCTCTAACATAGTTACCTCAGAGGATCGCGTGTTCACCAGCCTTACTTTCGAGTTCAAATTGTGGCTTTTATTCTCACCACCAATCACTGTGCACAGGTATTAAAAAAAAACCAGCCAAAAAGAAGAAAAGGGGGGGGGAGGGGGCGAAAAAAAAAAAACCCAACATATAATGTAGTCATTTCCAAACAACGACGCAGTGCACGCGGAGACCCCACGATGCCCAACACCCCTCCCCGTGTACGTAGTCACTCTGCCCTCGTACGCCTTCATGTATCTACTAGGCGAAATTAAGTGAACCCGAATTCGGCTGACCAGTCTGTGGGCCTCCCAGTCCACTGCGCGGTGGTGGCCCTCAGTCTCCAATTCCACTGCGTGCTGTGCTTGAAAGATCCCGTTGGGGACTGGTGCCAACAGATCCTGAGTCTCAGTTGCTCAGGCTTTTCAAGGGAAACCAAGAACAAACAGACAAAAAAAAGAAAAAACTACGGGCAACAAGCAACCAGTAACAGCAATAAAATAAACAAAAAAGCACAACAAGGAGATGGTGCCAGTTTGGGTTTTTTTCGTTCTATGCGCGGTGCTGCTACTCGTCCTCTACTTCACACGCAAGACCGAACCCATAAGTAAGCCTTACCACTCGGACAAAACGGCGAGCGTAAGGTGGAACCAGGAGCAAACAAAACTCGAAACCCACGGCAACGTGCCCCCTGGTAATTCCCTCGTTCCAAATGACATAACAATTATTTTCAATCTCCTCACAAATCAATTTAAATAATTACTCTTGTAGTACTATATAGTACTTTATTTTATTAAATAAAAATCACAACCACATGAGAGTATTAGCATTTTAACTTTTTTGTAGAAGTCAAGAAACAGCTTGATGGCGTTGCTACTGAGGTTCTCAACAAGCGCAAACCCCCACATGCTAATTGAGCTTGCTCCGTGTTATTTGTTATTGGCTATTCTTGTAGTTCTCAAATAAAAAAACTTTTGTTCTTGATATACACTTTTGTTTGGAACAACAAAATTCCCACTCCAGTGAGTCCTCTTTCACTGGAATATAAACACCAGCGCTTTATCAGTACTGTTGAATGCAACCCATATCATGTTCCCTTTTGCAGCTGTCATTGCTTTGACAGGCTTCTTTGGGAAACCCTCCAATGTATGTACGAGGTTGTGTTTATGACAGGCTTTTGCAAAAGTTTAGTGCAAGGGATTAGAAGAAGGTGCACACAGTAAATTCTTATTTGACTATTGGTATCTCCACACAGAACGAGGTCGGCAAAGGAATACAAACATGTTACATTTGCCTCAAAATCCATTTTGAAAATAGTCTGTTTACTGTTCAGCCCTAAACCAAAAACCTGAAGAGCATAAAGGGGAACTAAGAATAAAACAAGAAATGCCGAGGGAAAAACGAACTGTTTGAGAACATGCAGTCCAAACAACGGACTCAAGCGTAGATGCACAGCAAACAAGTCCGGTTACTTTACCTCTTGATGTGAGTGGGATTGACTCTGTGATCTGTAGTATAGGTGAATTGTTGGTAGCCTTGATGTATATACTTTTAAGGTGTCGATATCGATTGCTATTACAAGTCCGTAACACCCGGCCCACACATAAGTTTGTGATACCTTTTGTTACAGAAATGTAACCATGAAAAGTACTAAAAATATATACGTGCCTGAGAGGCAATATTCACAGGCTGATCCAAAGCAATCATCCCGATAAGGGAATAGGTACTACTGAGGACAGCAATCTCCCTTTTATTGTTATCAATTGGTAAAAGAGAATTGAACTAGCTATTACCCGTTCTCAGAGCTTGGTGAGCAACTCCATATCTGAAAATCTCCATTGGGTGTTGTTACAGGTGTCAAGCATTTAATCATTCTGCCAGAAGCATGAGGCACGACCTGTTTGGAGTGTTGCTTTTTCCCTCCAGAAAGAGTTGTGTACCTTCTTCTTCACCAAATACGTTTCTTTTCTAACAATATGGATCTGGCCTTCTTCACTAGAACACAGTATATCTGTGCTTCTTAAGATAATATTGGATCAGCTTGTTGGAGACACCTGACCCCATATGAAGAAGACTGTATGGCCGCGAGTTATGCACCTCCAGGGTGCAAATACTTCTTTGTGTGTCAGGGGAAAAAATGCATGCATAGCCCGTGCTTTGCAGAGCATCCAACGTATTAACGGAACTCTCGGGAGCTGATGAGCTAGCCGAGCTAAGCTTGCGCAAGGCAGGAGAAGCAGGATTTTGTGGTGTGGGGGGAGCTGCGGAAAATTCTTTTTCTGTTCCAAACCATATGTTATCCCCTGTATACACTACAGCCCAGGCCTAGAGAGATTAGCAGGAAGGAAAAATGGCATTCGCACTCTGTGTGATAAGGGCAAATCAACAAGTACTCTGGAGCATCTAGCCAGTGAAACGGACTTCTAGGGATGGATTAAGCAAATTAGAAGAAAGACGTGATACAGGAATTGCTGTGGCTGTAACATCAGGTGTTGCACCAAATAAAGAATTCAATTTTTTCTGTATCAATACTGTACTGGGACGCTGAGGAGGTTATTAGGAAAGTAGTTGGTTAGTTTCCACTTCCAAACATTTTGAGGATTGTGATCCCATGTGCTACTAAGGATATGTTGGATCTCAATGGGACATTCATGTGGGACAACAGGTCGCAATCCTTCCTTTGTAGATTCCAGTTTGTTTGCTTTTCTTTACCAGAAATGCGGAATCTTACTTTGCATATGGCAGCTTTGATTGACATAACATTTAGAACACCAGGGTGACCTTCCGGACCTCCCGGTAATCGTCGGCAAAAACGGGAGGATTCCCATAACTCTTCAAAAGGAGGAGACCGTGCATACGTTTCTAGTATGACCATTCCAAGACTGTATACATCACTGTTTGAAGGTGAGTCAAAATCCCCAATCAACGGAGGAAACCTTTTTTCATCATAGACACAATTAGTGGCATCGAGTGCTGGGGCATGTGAGAAAGAGAAATAAAATAGAGGGCACCTTCAGGTGCAATCCATTGCCATGTGAGAAGTAAACCACTTGCTTGAGGAATAAGACGCTCAGAGAGACCAAAGTCGGCAATCTACAAATAGAAGAACACATAACTAAACCAGTTTGTCTACTCACTTTGGCAACAGAAGTGCACTTGGGATCCACTGATTCAAGAAGAATATTTGGGCTTCTAAGATCTCTGTGAATGATAGGTGGTTCCTGGAATAAAGGTGAGCCAAGGAAGCGCAGGAGCGGAATAACTTGAGTGTGAAGATATGCCAATCCTTTAGTAATATCGAGAATGATTCTTTGCTGTTGGATGGGTCATTTATAGTGTGTAGAGGACACATACTTGCAGCTTGACTGGAAGAAGTTCAGGGTTTACCTGCTTTTATTATTCTCTGAACTAGAAAAGGGGAATCATCACCTTAGCCTTACGGAGAAGTTTATCCTGTGTGATTTTAGACAAATCATTTTTAAGTGAGTGCTATACTAGTGATCCAGCAGGTACTAAGCCCATAACAATTCGTAATGGATCTAACATAACTCCAAAAAACTCTACGATATTCGGGTGGTGCACTAATGTACTGGTTAGAGTCTTGACAACAAGAAAGAGGCATACAAGTCTGCATCAAACTTGCTTCACTCTTGAAATCGAGGAAAATTTTGGTAATATCTGGAGATTCGAGAACCTCAGGTGACACTTTCAATGAATTATAAGTAAACCAAGCCCTATTCATCACCTCTACCTTTTAGTTCTTTGACAGCAACAATTTTATTCTTCCACAAACCTCTTATCCATTAAGTGAAATTTGGGCCTGGAGTGGAAACTAACCGAAAAACTTTTGCGAAAGTTCCTTCACCAAGTTTGTCTGTTGCTGGATTGTAGGCCACAGCACCTGATTGCCATTTTTGAGAGTTAAAACACAGTTTCCTGCTAATGCTGAAATATACCACTGTTAATTATCGTAAAACCACCTGTATCAGAATAAGAGGAGAGGAGCAGAGAACAAAGCAAATACCCATAGTCACCTCAGGGGCCAAATCTTGTATCCTACAAGGAGGTAGGGTAATTAAACTGAGAGAGTTCAACATACAATACAGAACTCCCTGGGTGAGGGATATGGCGCACTGAGTAATCTGTTGTTCTATCTGTGTCCCCTGAAGTCCACTTAGATTTAACACCAGGACACTCCATTGCATCAAATCCACCGAGGAAGCTTCGTATCACATCAGCAAGCCTATCAAGTTTAAACCATGGGAAAAAAGCCTGGTAGACGATTTCATTATTACACGAATGTGTGAGGCTGCCCAAGTTCTTCTGAGCCCGTTTTACTTGGTGATTTCTTCTTTGGTTTCAATTTTGGAGAAGATTGTGAAGCAACAGAAGCTGGGATTTCCGCTTTTTTCGAAGAGTACTCCTTCAGGGGATTCTCCACTTGTGTTGTTGCTATGTTACCAACTCCAACTGACGAAGATGAAGAAACTATTTCCGGCGGTGGTGGCGAAGGTGCAATTCCCATAGGTGTTGTTGCGGCTAAGGGGCTTGCAACAACTTCGGCGTTACTTTCAACACTTTCTGGTTCCGTTGTAGGTGTGGAGACGGTGGCCTCCTGAGGAAGAGAAATGCCGTGCTCAGTTGTTGCAGAGTGTCGATGATGGGGTGACTGCAAATGATGTCTGTGTCTTTTGTGCTTAGATGCAGAATCTTTGTGCCTATCGTGCTTTGAAGGTGTATGCTTCGAATGAGGGGAATCATCTTCTCCAAGGTTATTCTCATTTTCGCTTGTTTGTGTATGCCTAGAAGGTTTTCCACTGTGAGTGTGTAAGGGCAAAGATGATCCGTGTTCATGGAGCAACTGGTCAGATGAATAATCTTGATTGGTTGTCGTGTCTGATGAAGAGTATTCTGCAGCACTTTGGGTAACATTATGGGTCTCAGGATTTTGTGTCAAAACGGGTGCCTCTGATGCTATAGCATTTGCAGTGCTATCTGAATACAGATCTGTTTCACTGGCAGGGAGTAGCATGTTTGGGCTGGGTACAATCTCAGTCGTTGTTTGGTTTGCAGTTTTCTGGGGGGTCTGTGGGCTGGCATCAACGGTTTTTGTCTCAGGTATCCTCGGCTCCACTTGTCTGCATGCTGATTAACAATGAATAGGTCAAAGAGAACTACTGAAGCAGCTTATTTTTTGCTTTGGCTTCACTTGACTCTTTCAATATGGACGATATAGTAAATTTCCTAGAGGTGGGCTTCTTTACAATGGCAATGTCTTCATAGTTAACAAGTGCTACACCATCTACTGCTTTGATGCATCCCGGGCACATGATGACGTGTGACATTTCTGAAGTGACGTTTTCATAGAAACAATTTATTGTTGCATCAATGCTTTCAGTTATCTTTTCGCTATTCCTTAGTTGGAAATGAGGAGGGAATGTTGGTACCATTTCAATTGCCACAGCAGTGCTTTGTCTTGATGGCGACCGAAGTGTGATTGACAGTGAATGCACTATTGGATGTTTCAAAGAGAGACATAGAAAAAGGGTTCAAACCTGCATGGACTGAAGATGATTCTGCGAAAGTGTACAAGAAAAATGCCTGAAATATAGCTATAAACAAGAGAAGTTTGAAAGAGAAATTACGCGATTCACTGAGTTAACATTGGCAACCATCCCAGATCTCCAAAGAACCTGTTAATTTCTGTGTGAGATGCTTCCTGGTAATGACTTTTGTAACCAATGGGTTAATGTCAAGGTATAGAAGTCTAGCTACAACTCTACCAAAGAACCCCAAGGGTAACTGGGGAAAAGTGTACATGCGTGAATACTCTGATAGACCTTTTGGAATAGTCTTTGGCCTTTATGGAGATGAGTGTGGCGGGGAACAATAACAGATCATGCCATTCACGCATCACTGATTCAATTGGAATATCATCATCTAAAAGACATGGAACCAGGGACTGTGGGAATTGGGGTCAGTGCCGGTTTATCAGCGACAGGAAGAAAAACTTTGGGTGGAGTGACTCGCATTGGAAACATAACACCAAAGAATGATAACAAGCGTAAAAGCTATGGTAAAACATTAAAGAATTTAAGAGGACCCAGGTGAGTACAGATTCATGCATTTCAAGTGGATATTTCCCTTTCCAGATGTGAACTAAATTTGAATGATCTAATGTTCCATTATTGGCAACAAAGTTCCCCTTGGTGGTTCTTGAAATAATGAATTACATCCAAGGTAGGGAGTAAAGTACATACATGATGGTCGCCATGACGTCTGCTAACCTGGTAGATGTTTGTACATCAAAAAATTAAGGAGAGGAGAAACCATTGTGGGTTGAGAATAACCATGTTTCCCAGGTCACTTGGTTTGATTCAACATTAGAGGTGGAGGTAAATTAAGCTTACCTCAAGGGATCTTTGAAATGAAGGAGGATTCCCATTTCATGTAAAAACGCGGCTGCACTTTCACACTCACGCTGTAGATTCCCTTCAAAGCCACATGACCTTGCAATGTACTTTTAGTATAAGTGAAGGGACCAAGAGCTTATGAATTAAGGGGAAAAAACCCACTTGGCCAGTTCAACAAACTCATTCCATCTCATGTGTGGACAAGAGTCACGTGACTTTTCAATCACTTGCGCCAGGCGACACCATGTTGTATTGACATGCCGATGAACTTCTCAATGAAGTTAGATATTGCACGTAAAAAGTGGGGAAGGACACATTCTGGGTGTGAAGAGAGGTCTATAAGCAAGGCCTGGAGTGTAGGTAATCCAGCACCAGTAGTGCACGAAACAGCAACGATGTCCTTCGGAGAAAAAAATAAAGAAATTAGTGGCAGGCACTCTAGAGTTAGAAAATATACCCTGACACCATAATGGCGGTATTTGTTAAGAAGACTTTTGAGATGAACATCACATAAATTTTTTCCTTCTGTCCATTTGTCAGCGTGAGTGGCGACCTGATGCATCACCATTAAATATATCTCCAAGTGATGAAAGCACACCAAAATGATTCGTGTGAAAGAGTGGCTTGCAAGGGATCTAATTTGTTTCAGCCAATACTCGACTCTGGCTGATTGCTCCTCTTTAATATTGAACAAAACCAAGTATAAAGCACAACCAGTTAAAAAAAACTATGTATGTCAATCCTGAATGAAGTTTTGTAAAAAGGAACGAACCTGGTGTGTTGGGTAATATATTTCTTGACCCCCAAAGTCCCAAGTACTGAAGCGAGTAGACCCTGTTTAGTTATTGGATAAATTGAGGTGAGGCAAGAAGAAAGCCAACCCGTAATAAGCTCTCCAATTGAAATGCCATCTGTACTGAGTCCATCAGTGGTGATGTTTTGCAGTTTACCAAGTAATGTAGTTTTTCCAACTTTTTCCTGGTATAAAACATTCACAATTGGGTCGTTATGGGGTGACGAGTTACCTGGCCAACAGTGACCAATTTAACAGTCTGCCAGGGTATAGTTTCACCTGTCTTGTTTAATTTTTCGTTGAATTTGTCGTGTCAAGCAATTACCCTTCAGCTCATTGATGAAATACTGCACGAGATCATCAGCATTTTGAAGTGTACTTTGAGGAATTCGTAAGCTTGTATTGCCAAGGAGTTTCAAAGAGAATCTGTCAAACTAATAAATTGAAACACCTGGATAGAAAGCTGGAATGGATACCGGGGACGAAGTGCCAGTTGGACAAGAAGTGGGGGAATTGAGGACAGGAGATTATTTTCTAAGTTTAACTCTATGAGAGCAGGCAACTTGAATATTTCTCCCTGAGGTTCAGAAGTACTTGCTCCATCATGAACTTCCTGAATCAGATTCCCAGAGAGGTCAAGTACCTCAGATGAAACTTTTAGAAAGTTACTTGCTACCAAGGAGAGCAATACCTCCAAAAGTGACAAATTAGAAATTCCAGCAGGGATTTGCCTTAGTTTATTTTTGGAAAGATCCAACCGAGTCAATTTTTTGGCTTCTGGGAAAAATGATGCTGGCAAAGATTGCAATAAGTTGTTGCTGAGATCCAGCTCTCTTATATTCAAGAATATGTCCATTGGTATGCCCTTGGGCAGGAAAAAAACTTGAAGGGAAAGATTTTTCAAAGACACTTTCTCTGTTGGCACTGCAGCTTTTACTGTTCTGGGTTGGAGTGAGGAAGATGTACGAAACAGGGGAAAAATATACTTGGCAATGATAAGAGAAAAGTGGGAGTAAAGCAACTGCAAGGCCAGGGAATGGGAATGGAGCAGGGTCCATTGCTCTTCTTGTAGAGGAATAGCGCCAGGTGCAAGAGGAAGAGTGAAAAACGGGTTGTGTGAATACTTGACATATCTTTGGAAGTAAGATTAACTACGCATGATGAAAGGAATTACAGGTGATATATTAGCTCTGCAGCAAGGGGGTCACTGCTATTTGCAACTACGGATGCTATCTTATTCAAATCACCTTCGTTGACACCTTTCTCCTCTATCCATTGGCTATGAAGGATTAGATTCCTGTAAATTGGAAAAAGAATTGCATTACATTGCTTGTGAAAATTTGGATGCTTGAATCAACTCCATGAGTGTTGCAGGCGGTTTAGATGATAGAGGGAAATGAAATGCTGATTTAGTGTGGGTCTTTGAAGCAATTGATGGTACAATGGCGACTCTGGTTGCTTATTGTAATATTAGAAACATTCCAGGCTTCCCTGGTTACCTTCTTCAAAGAGCTCATTTACACCTTCATCAGTTGTCAATAAAGAAAGTGCAGGGAAAAATACCCTATACGACCTTGAAAAAGTTTGGCTGAGACCTCTAGGTATCTGGCAGCATTTATTTCCCTTGCTCTGGCAACTGCTTCCTCATACCTTATCATAAATTGGTTAAAAAGAAACCATTTGAAGAAAAATAAACATACATTATGCAGCTTGAATGGGTGGCACGCTTTTCAATATGAGTACCAACAAGAATGACGGGGGCTTTAGGGCAGTGGTGAGTTACTTCTGGCCAATACTAAGTCATGTTAGAGAGATAAGAAAAAAGTAAGACCAACTTTTGTAAATAAATTCTCAAAGCTTGGCCGAGAAGCAACAGAGAACAGTAATAGGAAAACATCAGTACAAGGATAGCTCAGAGGGCGAAGCCTAATTGAGTCAGATGGATAAAAGCCAGTGGTTCACACCTGTCATAAAATTCCTGGCCTTGGTAGGGTTTTTTTTTTATGTAAAAAGAAAAGGAGTGAATGTTTAAAACTACCAGCTGTATCCCAAAGACCCTTCGTAAATAATTAGAAAATACAAAAGGGAAAAAAAAAAGTTTTACAAGAGAGACAGGCTTCCTGTCTATGATCTAATGACAGTGCATTACAGAGTTAGAGATAAGTAAATTACAGGTCAGGAAAAAAACAAAAAAAAAAAGTAAGAACTGACTGAGAGGGTTGCATTGTTACTTCTACCCCACTCAATACCGCGACAGTGACACACACACCAATGGTACTGAGTAATTATCAAACACGGTTGGGGAGTATTCGCCTGGGTATCCCCCCGTAGTATATGTGATCAACAATTTGGTTTTATGCGCGCCATCGTCCCCCACCAACACGCACTTCACACTATCCATTAAACAAAACGGAAAAGCAATTCGGCGGAAAAGTGGTGACCCATCATTTTTCCGGAAAAAACCTAAGTGCCGAATTTCGTTGTTCGAGCGACCTTTGCAAAGGCTCAACACAGGGGTTTTGGAAAATCAATTTTTATTGTTTAACTTGTGCATTGTTAGTTCGCACTACATCAAGGAACAACCCTGCCTTGCACCTGGGTCTCTC
>JAHLWZ010000586.1:0-16467 GCA_020536535.1 Pelomyxa schiedti | reverse complement strand
AACCAACCAAGGCTTGCTTGGCAGCGTGACAACAACATCACCAGATGGCGCAAGAAGCTCGTTCTTGTCAGTCAGAAGCAGGCCACTCCAAAACACACGTGCCTTCTTCTCCCTCAGATTGAAAGAAACTTTCCAATCCCATTTGACCATCACCCTGCTGACCAGCACACCAGTCTCAAGTGACTCCGCAATATCAACCTGTATCCACATCAAATCGCTGCGCGTTTTCGGCTCCACCTCACACACGACTGCCACTTCGTCAGCACTGGTGAGGTTCACTGAGTGCAAAATCCCACAATCCATTGGGAATTCTCTGACTGTGAACACCTCCTCGTCACTGCAACTCCCACCTTTCAAATCTTCAGTGGAACCACCACCACTTCGGTTCATGGTGTCGAACGAAGAGGGAGGCACCTTCCACACGTGGACCGTGGTCTTACTCACACCTCCCACAATCACAACCCACCTGCTGTTGCAGTCGTACAAGTGGACGCCGGAGCCCCCCATCCCACAATTCACCTTCCTGCGCGGCACGCCGCTGCGTCTCAAATCCGGGTCTTTCGTAAGCCTCTGGACTACCCTCCCGCCAGGCCCTGCAGCAACATCCCTCACGCAGAACCACCTGTCGACCCGGAACCCCTGGATCGATATTCTCCACGCGGGGCCCACCCACTCGCGGTCCAGCATGTACCCCTGGTACTCGCTTGTTGTGCTCACCACGGGGTCGCGGAGGGCGCCGAGGGTGTGGGAGACCAGCACCGTGAGGTACCCGCAGCCCCGCGGCTCGCTGGTGGACGCGGGCACGGGGGCGACGCGGGCGCAGAGCCACGAGGCGGGGCCCAGGACCCAGCGGAGCCCCAGGGAGTCCCGCAGCAGGGGCCCGCACCCCGCAGCGAGGTGCCTCGCTGGGCTCCCGTATCCGCATCGCGGCGACGAACTCATCGCGACCGCGACGAGCTGGTCGATGGCTTTGGTCACGGATACGATTTGCACCTCCATCTTGTTTAGGGTTTTTCACGAACCATCAAATCTAGCTCATTTCAGAGAGAAAATACTCTACTCTAATGTTGGCTCTGTTTAGCAGTCGGCTGGGAGGGAAATAGTAATTTCTGCCCCACTCCAGTCCAATGTGTCAGTGAGTTGGCGTGGCAAAAACCTTGCCTTGAGCACAGTCATACCTGACCACGGATCACAGAACATCACCACAAGTGCGTTTGATGCACCCTTCTCAGTCATCCCACAAGTGACGAGGCTGCCCATTCCACCACTCACTCTGTCAATCGGGAATTCTGGGGTCACAAGTGACACACTCAGACAGGGCTGTGTTGGTTGGCTGAGCTTGAAGATCAACACACGAGGATAGACCCCTCTGCTGTCGGCAATGCAAGCAAAGTGAATGTGGTCAAGCAACCAAGGCTTGCTTGGCAACGTGACAACAACATCACCAGAGGGTGCAAGAAGCTCGTTCTTGTCGGTCAGAATCAGGCCACTCCAAAACACGCGAGCGTCCTTCCCCTTCAGATTGTAAGACACTTTCCAATCCCACTTGACCACCGCCCTGCTGACCAGCACACCAGTCCCAAGTGACTCCGCAATATCAACCTCTATCCACATCAAATCGCTGTGCTTTGTCTGCTCCACCTCACACATGATTTGCACCTTGTCAGCATCGGTGAGCTTCACTGACTGCAAACGCCCACCATCCATTGGGAATTCTCTGACTGTGAATGCCTGTTCGTTGCGGCTGTCATCATCACGTGTGGAATCTTCATTCAACCTGCTGGACGAAGAGGGAGGAACCTTCCACACGTGGACCGTGGTCTTACTCACGCCTCCCACAATCACAACCCACCTGCTGTTGCAGTCGTACAAGTGGACGCCGCGGCCCCACATCCCACAATCCACCTTCCTGTGCGGCACGCCGCTGCGCCTCAAATCCGGGTCTTGGGTCAGCTTCTGGACGACATGCCGTCCGCCCCCTGGCGCCGCGACGTCCCTCACGCAGAACCACCGGTCGAACCCCCACCCGTCCATCGACATTCTCCACGCGGGGCCCAGCCACTCGCGGTCCGAGGCGTAGTTCCCGCGGTAGGTGTTGCTTGTGGTGGTCACCAGGGGGCCGCGGAGCGAGCCGAGGGTGTGGGAGACCAGCACCGCGAGGTACCCGCAGCCCCGCAGCTCGCTGGTGGGCGTGGGCGCGGGGGCGACGCGGGCGCAGAGCCACGAGGCGGGGCGCAGGACCCAGCGGAGCCCCAGGGTGTCCCGCAGCAGGGGCCCGCACCCCGCAGCGAGGTGCCTCGCTGGGCTCTCAGCCCCGCACCGCGGAGAAGAGCTCGTTGCTATCGCCAAGAACTGCTCCTTCGCCTTGATCACCGAGACTATTTGCACCTCCATCTAATGCAGTTACAATGATAACACGAAACCCCCGTGGTTCTCAAACTGATTTGCGTTGCCTCTCATGAAGGGGAAGTGGGCCTCTCCGAGCTTGATTCCGCGGCGAGTTCAACTCAAAAACCACCATTGTGGCGAAGTGAGCTAAATATCTGGCCCACCAAAATGATTCTGGAGTTCCACCGCAGTCTAACTTAATGATTGAAAAGCCAACCATTTCCGGGAAGATCAAACAGACAACAAAAAGGTGACGAGGCCACTTAGCTCAGGCGGAGATGGTGGGTGACCGGAGAGCTGTTTTTTACCCTGCATTTATGTTTTATGTTTTGATTTGTGGGTGGGTGGCTGCGTGTATTTCCGTTAACGCGGGGTGGGTGCGGTAGAGCGCACTGTTTAATTTCAAGAGTATGTTGATCGTGATATTGCTGCTGATATGCTCTTGTACTTACGTGCACGCCCACGCCCCATATTTGTTGGACTCTCACAAATCCGGGTACCGGTTCCTCTCTGTATTTGCTAAACCAGCAACCAACCATAAAAAACCACCCTCTAGAAAAATTGTACCTTAAAAGCAAGTAACCTCTCGCACTCTTCTAATACATTATTGTATGCATACATCCTTCCAACTCGTGACCTTTCCCCCCTTTGCACATTTATATGCCATAATAGCTGTGATATTCTTTAAACAAATTAGTACTTATTCAGCCATATAATGTTAACTCCCAAGATTGAACCAACCACCTAAACCCACCAAATCACACACGCACATAGAAAGAATCTCTATTCTGTATTCTGCTCACTGACCCCACCTTTTCATAGGCTTGCCGGCACATTCTGGAAGATGGCAAGAATCGGTGAGCGGCTGAGCCCATGGGTCTCACTGTGCTGCTTCATTATGGGATTCTACACCCTCTTCGTCGGCTAGCCAACACAACAACCCAGAGCACAAGTTGGGTGCCGCCATCTACTTGCCAGATGCGGAAGTCACATTGCCTCGATCTGGATCAGATGTAATGTAAAAAACGACAGACATCCACGACTCACATTAGGTTAATATTAGTTCACGGAATCAAGAATGTCACGTTTCCGACGTCCACACGTCAGCCTTTGGTACGCGTAGGTACACTAACATCCGACAACTTGGTACTGCCCCTTTGGTCTTGCCTGTTTCGAGTTCCACACCAGCGAATCGGTTTCCCCAACTGGTACAACAAATCCTCTAATCCAACAAATTGAAATTCCAAGCAGTAATTCAACACACCAACAAGCCGGGGTAACTCTCACTCAAGCACCACAACCACAACAAACAAACAAACACAAGAATGACGGCCTGCGTGGCACACCCATTGATCGACTCATCACCAACATCAACTCACTCGCTCCCACAATCCCAGCAGGCCGCGTCTGTGTCGGGGTGCCAAGATCGCAAGTGGAAGTGGAACGACTTCAAATCGCCTCGCTCGTCGCTGTCATCCTCGGCTCCCACAATTTTAAAGGCGGCGTCTGGTGACTGCCGTAACAAAAGCCCTCAAGCTCAACAACAACCTCAGCACATTCAGTCACCAACGGCACCAACACATGGAATATATTCACATGTAATAAATCACAGCAGTCTAACTAACACAACAAATGGAAGCAGCAGTAGTCCTGACCAGGCTCCTGGCTCCCCTGTACTACCTTGCTCAACTCCGGCTGATATGCCCTATTTGTCACTGTCATCACAGCTGAAAGTGGAAAGAATTCCTTGCGGTGCTGATAGTTCCAGAACAGAGAACAGAACCCAGGGAAAGGGGAGGTCAAGGAAAGTCCGGCAAAGGAGGAAGCAAGGTCTAAAATGCACACTTGCAGGGCTTGGATTCAAGCAAACCAGAATGGCTACTGTGTGCCCGCACCAGGTTCCTCCTCTGCAGGACGACGATTCTTGCTGTGCCCAGTCACCAGAGCCGAAGGCCAGGAGGCTCCTAACTCCTGGAAGCCAGGCATTCCGCTTGGGGCACTGCACCTCTACTGCGGAGAGCGAGGACTTTGCCTCAGGAAAGAGCGGAGTTGGGCAGCCTTTGTGCAAAATATGCAAGCACACCAGCTCGTCATACTTCGTTCCTACCTATGACCAGGCTTTGTTCACTCTTTCAGTGCAAAGCGAAGAACCTACAGATGGCAAGGTTCCTTACCTTAAGTTGAAGAACGGCTTCCTTGTTGTCAGAGGTAATATCTGTTTTCCAACGAAAATTGGAGACTCATACTTTCTCACAGAAGTGGAACCTGGAGAGCATGTACCGCACGATATAATGCTGGCAAATGAAACAAAAGTTAACGGAGAAAACCGCACCACTGGCGCACTGAAAATTAGGCTCTATGAGCGGCCCTCCCCTCAAGAAAACTTTGCTCGCACTGAAACCATCTTTGGTATTCCTCCCAGATGTAATTCTCATCAATTCTTACTTCACAATAGAACTGGAACCAGTGTATAAGAGCCGCATCCCTCCCGCAGTAACAGAAGAACCTCCTCTGAGGTCTCCCGTTACTCCTGATCCCCGAACTCCACAGCGTCCAAGTTTCAACTGCCCGCCTCCACTCCCAGACACTCCCTCTCTGAACCCCAGCACAACATCACCACCGGAAACCCCTTCCCTCATTCCCATGTCCCCTCCCAACCAACCTTCAACATGCCCACCTTTCCACCTCATATACAAGTATGATTCCATCGCTGACTCCGAATACCGGGGCTCCTACAACCTCAACACTGATCAATCAGAATCAGACACAGCCGGAACTTGTTCACAACCTGAACCGGAATTCAACCTGTTCCCCTTTCTCCAAAAAAAGGAGAAGCTGCACAACAACGGTGTAGAAGAATGCCTATGTGCCTCCTGCTGCAGCAACAAAACAGCATATTCACTACTTGATGACCTATGGTACCAGCACACCCACCCAGAGCCTTCTGTTTCCGGGAGTAACCTCACTGTGATTCTTGGTTGTACCCCACAACCAAACTTGGCCCGCTTGCAGAGCCTGAGTCCTATTGAGGACCTTGAAATGCTGCACTTTATTGACTCCTTGTGACTATGACTTACTCTGTGGTGCACTGACCCATTTTGTCTATTTTGAAAATTTTCCCCCATGTTAATTTTTGAAACGCTTTTGAGTTTCTTTTGCGTTTGTTTTTTTCGTTTTAGAACTCAACATACATTGGATTGGAAATTCCGGAATCACAATATTGTCACATAACTAGGCAGTTCTTGTTTGGTGGTGTCGTGGTTCCCACTCCGGTTGATGGCGATGTGTTGAATACAAATCGGGATGATGGCTTGGATTCTCTCTCAGCCCAGCGTAGGCACCCTAGTTGCGTTGCTCTCAGGAATAGAAGCTGAACATTGGTTCCGGTTTTAGCACTGACTTCAAAGTATTCCCGCTTTCCTATGGGGTTTCCGGGATCATCCATTACAAGCGATTGTGCTGCCTTTTGCGTGAATTAGAGAGTAGTTCCGGTTCCGGTGTGTTTGAAAGGAATGGTGTTAAAAATAATAATAATAATAAAAAGCGGTACCTCTTTGTAGGAAACAACACGCTGTTCGTGAAGGTCACATTTGGCTCCAACAGTTATTACAATTGCATCCTCCGAGGCATAGTGCGCTGTGTCCTGAGAAAAGTAAGTGAGAAGGGTTGTAGGAAATTACGGAACCTGAATCCATAGCTTTACGTTGTCAAAGCTAAGTCTGTCCGTTACATCAAAAACTATAATTACAATCGAGCAGTATCGAAGTCCTCTGTACCATTCGCAGTGTGCAGAGCTTGTGTGCTGTTAGTTGGAGGATAGCTAGAGTTCCCAAACCTCTGTGTCCGTGGTTCCCACACTTGAAGGTTTATTACCTACAAAGTTTAATCATTAGCTCCCAAGAAAGCCATATACCTCTCCAAACATTCCAATGTTCCTGAGGGGTGTAAAAAGTGGGTTAAATTTCAAGAAAGAACCTTTCTCGAAAGTCATCAGGCAGAGAGTCATAACTCTCTAGATAAACATCATCTGCAAACCTTTTTTCTTAGCTTAGAGAAGTAGTAACAACAAAAAAAACCCTAACTTGGTAATCAATTTCGTTTTCCCAACACCTGGATCCCCTATAATACAAATCTAAAGTGTGTAGATTTAAGTTATCACCCACAAGAGTAAAAAGACCTTCAGTCTTTTGTGGTACGATTCCCCTGGGGAAAGAGCTATACGAGGTACCAGGCAGAGTGCATCAAGTTCTTGCCGAATTGTCTTGGTGATCAACCACTGATCCTGAACGGAACAGTTACACCAATATCTATTAAGATGAAAGACCTTGGAAGAATTTTGTGTCATCCAGTATACATTTGAGTCAAGTATACTCTTAGAGAGCTGATTAATGCTCTTGCAGACTCGTTGTATTCTAAATAAGTCTGATGGTGGGAGCATTGTCAGTATGTGAACAACTAATTCGACTGGAATTTTAAGAATGTTCTTTGGAAATAATGGTCAGATTTCCGTTTTTCGGTTACAAAACATACCACGGAGAGAGCTTCCAGTACTGATTTAGGATAATGGCGTGATTGAGCCCAATCCAGGGCGTTCTTACCATCTTGTGTTGTGATCTGTAGGGAGGGAACCCTGAATAATCGTGTTAACATCACGGGTTACGCACATTAGGATCAGCACCTGCATCTAATAACAACGTGACGATATCACTTCTGCAGCCGTGATGCAATGCAAAGATTAATATGGGCATCCCAGATACTTGGATTGAATTTAAACCTCTTTGAACTACTGGGAGAGCAAGAAGTTCCTCGACCGCTATTCTATTGTTCACTTTAATTGCTGCTGTAAGTGGAAAGGTCCCTGAACACTTGTTACATTGCTGAATACTTGTGTTATTTTCACACCAGAAAAATTGCAGTCGGCAGCTGCTGCTTCATTCTTAAAGGCAATCCGCTTGAAAACGGAGCGGTATTCCTCTGGATTTGGCGGGTCTTGCATTCTCGCCATTAAATACACTGGGGAATTTCCTGTATCCATTTGTATTGCAGTTACATCCGATCCAGAGGAGAGAAGGAAATTGGCCACCTTCATTTAACATGGTTATGAAAGAGCGGGAGAAAAAGAAAGCGCACAGAGAGATGGCCTCCATGAATTGCCCCAGACAGAGGGGTAATACCAGTGCTGTCAGGAAAGTTGATGTTTGCACCTTGAGAAACCAGCCACTTGGCAATAAAAACGTTGCCTGCCGAACTGTTCCAAGTCAAATATAGTTAATGCCGAAAATAACTAAATACCAGGCGGCATGCAGCATTGACTGCCCATTTGCGTCAGTATCATCCAGTTTGAATCCCCTTGCCATGGACTCTGAAATTTCAGAAAGGAGTTGCTTATTTCCAGGTGTTGCATCTCTGGAGGGAGGAGTGGATAGAATCTTGTTGATAAGCGAAGTGAACCCCGGTTTGCTGCTTGTCCTAGTGAAAGCAAACCAATATATCGTACCTAACAGGTCCTTCAAACCATAAGTAGATGAAAACCACAGAAGGGGGTGGGGCTTACTGTTTGGGTCAATTTCAAGTGGATTGCACTGTGAGTTGCCTCGAAGCGAGTAGAGGACACATGTTCAGCGATGGGAGTAGCCAACAGGAGGTCACTCATGATTCGCATTGACCAAACAATCCACAGTGTGACAGTTGGTGGAGGTCCGTCTGCGGGGAACGGGACAGGAAAAGAAAGTGTTTGCATTCCCGATTGATTTGTACTACGGTTATTCATTAGAACTCAATGGAATGTAAAATAGTTTCAATACAAACCACTGTTTGAGTAAAGCACGGCCGCTCTGAAGTGCAGAGCTGGTGCGGGCCTAAGCGCGTTTACTAATACTTGTTGTGGAGAGGGAGTAATACCCACTGGAAATGTACATAAGACCAGGGTAAGAAGGCTGCGGAAATCTTTCCGCTGTGTGATCAAAGAATTCTTGGCGTCATCCGCAGCCTTCTGGGCCTCAGCTAGTTGCCTCTTCAACATAGCAATCTCACTTCTCAAATTAGCACTCGATGGGGTCCTTGAGAGCAGAGGTGGGGGAGGAATGTAGTCATCCAAAGGAAGCAAAGGGGGTGGAATTGAACTTCTGAAGCTACTTCCTCTTAACAGCCGTGGGGAAATAGAAGGATGAGGAGAGGAAGTAGAAGGAGGAGGGACTAAAAGAAGAGGAGGGGGAGGAATGGAAGCCGCCAAAGCGGATTCACAGCGAGGACTGACCCTACCAGAAGGGTAACTTGGAGTAAGTGCAGGTGAACCAAGTGGCGGCGGTTTAATATCATCCTCTAAAACGCCAGGGATGTTAATTGCTACAGAGTTGTTACGGCCACCAGAACCGGTATCCACAGCTATGTTTTTACCTCCTGTGGCAATAACAGCAGGAGTAGTAATAATTCCGGGCACAGAATTTGCAGTTGCAGTTGCATCTGTAATAGCAATTGCAGTTACACCCGGAATAGGGGGAGGTTCCACAGGGCACAACGGGGCCACCATTCTAACCCATCCTTTTTCCAACATAGACGAGCAGGAAACACCAACACCAACAGCAACAGCCCTTCCCCCACTACAATTACTGCCAGTAATAGGTGTTGTTGTATTATTTGTAGCATGGCCTGGTGATGATGTTATTGTTGTAGCAGTTACCAAAGAAGGAAGGTGCAACAAGGGCCACGAATTTGGCGCGTTGTCGTTGACCGCCGGGGGCGGGGGCGGCGAAGGGCACCGCGCGCGCGAATTCGCAGTTATGGGAGAGCCGGGGAGTGAATGCGCCGGTTGAGGTGGAGATTGGGGCTGAGTGGCGTTGATTTCGACCTGCGGGGGAGAGTGGATCGGAGGGGGAGGCGGGATGTCGTCGTAGAAGCTGCAGTCGCCACCGCTGCTGCCGTCTGCCGCAGCAGGCGGCATTATGGGTTGCTGCGGATCCGCCAACTTGGTGTCGAGGCTCGAAAATGCCGAGGGCGCCGGCGGCGTTGTCATCATCGCCCGGAGGGATGTTTGAAAGATTTGGTGTTAGAAGAAAACCGTGATACTGGGAAGCTGCTATCAGCAGGGGAGTGATGCCAATCTAGAGGGTGTGGGGTAGGAACAAAGGGGGTGGTGTGAGTGTTCCCCGAAAGGAGTTCGCTTCTGGAAGAAAACCAGCCGAACAGATTCATAATTTGAGATCAAAACCACGTTTGATCAAAAAAGTAAAAAAAAGAAAACAGTGAGGGTGTGGGTGCGTCATGTCCGGTGGCCCGGGATCTGTGTTGTCGACAAGTGCGGGTGGTGGTTCCACGTTGGCGTCACCTCCTGCTCCCGCGAGAAAGAGTGTACCACCTCCTTCGTCGCCGTCGAAATCGCCGCCTACGTCTGGATCTGGATCTTCATCTGGCGGTGGCGTTGTAAATGTAAATACCGCGACGGCTCCACCGCCGTTCGTTCTGCCTACGCCGCCTCTGATGGCCACAACGTCAACGACGTCGTCGACGTCCTCCTCGTCGTCGGCAACAAGCCCGCCTTTGCAGAGCAACACACCGCCGCCTGCTTTGACGGGAAGCCCCACGGTGTCGGCTGCCGCCGCGCCGAGCGGCGTCGAGTCTCTGGATGTGGTCCGGTTCAGTGACGACCTGCAAAAGGCAGTTGCTAGCGTTATGACGTCATCTGATCCAATGGACACCACCAATTTCAATCCTCTGGATTACATCAACTCGGGGTTTCAGGATGGTACCGTCCGTACCACCTTTCCCTCCTTTTTTTTGCTTTGACCAAACCATTGCTGATGAGTTTTTGTATCTTTTGTTTGCTGCAGAGAAGTCGTTATCCGCCCTGGAACCGACAATAGGCAAGCTTGCCCTAAAAATTCATCACCTTGACACTGACATTGTGGCTGCTGTGAGAGAGCAGAGTAAGTCACAGGCAAGAGGTCGCAAAGATCTAGCCAGTGCTATGAAGAATGTGGACGTAAGCTTTACTTCCTTTGAACGCTTGCATTCCTAGTACCAACTTGCGAAAAAGGAGCTCTTTTCTAAAGTAGAAGATATTAAGAAGAAAGCTGAAGCCTCTGAGGCTATGGCCACAAAAATCTGTTGCCAGATCAGATCTCTGGATTATGCTAAGAAGAATTTAACTTTGGCAATTCGGACTTTGAAAAGAGTACAAATGATGGGTATACTGCACGCAGGGAGTGGCAATGAGTAATGATCAAACAAATAGTTAGTAGCCGGGATCAAGTCAAGTTTATGCTGTCACAAAAACAGTATGCAGATGCCGCTAAGAAACTTGAAGTTGTCACTCTTTTGAGTGCTGAGTTTGAACAGTACAATCAAATACCAAAGATAGCTAGCATATTGCACTCCATTGCCAGTCTTAAGGATGAAGTCTACAAATGCGGACTGGATGAATTTAACTTGTATCAACCTGTTACAGCATTCCTAAATATAACAATATAAAATTCAGGTTCTTTGGTTCCAAGGCAACTGCCATTGAGAAGCTTCTGGATGTGTGCCTTATGGCTGAATCTTTGGGACCAGTAAAGTAAGAAACACTTCAATACCTTTTCATTAACTTCATCTACCTTAGACTCAAAGAGTTTCAGCAATGGCTATGTGATACTATGTTAACCTCATACCGCGAAATGTTCCCTCCAGCATCGGAGGTAAGGGCGTTTTGTTCCCTGAAAGTCACCAAGAAACATTTAGACAGCACGGCTGGAGAATGTGGAAAAGCGGTACAAGTGGCTTGACACACATCTAACTACAAATGCGGCCACATATAATAAGATTTTCCCCCAAGATTGGAATATCTTTATGCTAATCGCTGAGGAATTCTGTTGTGTTACAAGGTATAGAAACGGACATCGGTTACATCTGACTTGAAAAAAAGGCTGGAGTTGATGGGGATTTTAGAGGCAAACAGAGAATTCCTTGTTATTAAAGTTCTCGTGGAGGCTCTGCAAAAAACAATTACCTTCGAAAAGCAACTAAGAAAAGATTTTGAGTGTGAGGTGAAATGTGAACCTTTTTATTGCAACTTCCTCACTCATACATACTTCATAGGAAGAAGAAGTCATCGAAGACAATGAGGAATACTTGGACGAAACTGCCAAAGAAAAAGTAGTATGTCATTACCCTCCTTTCACTTTTTCACATCATTTGCAGGAACCTGCTGTCGCACCACCCCCAGTTAAATTCAAACGAGTGATATCCTCTTGCTTCGATCCTTATATGGATTTGTATGTCTCACAAGAGGACAAGTATGTTGTTTTAGGTAGGTTTAATGCTCTTCGTCTTACGTGCTTTTGCAGGAACATAGCAAAATTCATTTCTAATTCCCTGAGTGAGGAAAAATGGACTGTGGAGGAGGAAAACGATCAAAAGGTAGTAAATTCTTATCTATTAAAATACTAACTGAAATCTCATTTCCAGGTTCTCAACAGTAGTACCGACATTGTTTACTACCTCCGAACAAGTATGAAGCGGTGTATGGAACTGTCTGATGGGCAACCGTTGTTCGAGCTGAATGGTGTATTCAAGCGGCATATAAGGAGTTACGCTTCCGCTTTGAGTGCAAAAATTCCGCCGTATGCAAAGTTTTTACAGTGGGAATGCCGTGACCCTCGACAGAGAAAACGGGCGACTAACAGCACGGGAAATCGAACTTTGTGGTATCATCGTGAATACTGCAGAATATTTACGGCTTAGAACCGAGCAGATGGGTGCCTTATGGAGGCGGAGGATATCTTTCAAGTTCAAAGAGAAGGTTGACATGTCCGCCGAGCAGAATGAGCTTAAAGCAAAGTCAGCAAGTTGTAAAAGCTTTCCTGTACTCACCTAAATTGCCAGCTGTATATCGAAAGGAGTCCGTACATTGAGCACTCTGCTCAACTGTAAATTGGAGCCTTTTTTGGTAGACATGACCAAACAACCTTGGGCAACCATGGCCGACACTCAAACCGACCAGTCCACATATGTTACTAATATCATGACCACCCTTGCTAGTGATGCACCAGAAATTGTCAAGTGGTTGGTAAATCACTATGGATTTTTCTGCGATTTATTTGTTGGGTCATTCTGCCCTGAGTTGATAAACTGCATCTTCAAGTAATCCCTCTCCCATCTTTCCTAACTTAGGCATGACGTCTGTACAGGTGCAAGCGCATCAGTGAAAATGGTGCTCAAAGTCTACTCCTCGACATGGCCGCAATTCGAACAGCCCTCTTACAACTTCCTAATGTTACAGCAACTCCGGTAAATCCTTTTGGTGACGCACAACCGGAAAGGAAGGAGAAAAAAGCCAAGTACGAAATAACCTAGCTTTTTTTTTCCCCCTAACAAACCATAGCAACCGATTTATCAAATTTGTGAATGGGCAAATGTCAAAAGCTGAATTAATACTCAAGGTGGCTGGCGCTCCACAAGGTTCTTTCCTTCTTCTTTTCCAGAAAGATTAAACTAATTCAAGAGACTTGCATCGAAACCTATTTGGCGCTGGTACAGGCACCAAGTGATGAAGAGTTCCAAAAGATAATCGATTTGAAGGTTGATTGTTAACCAGTACCGCAGTGCGCCAACCTAACCACCAAAAAAGGGACTGAAAGGACCCGATAGGCAATACCTTGTGGACAAATTCAACCGAGCCGCCGACCAAGCGAGACTCACAGCGGCCACATCAACAACCACGAGCGCAAGCTCAACCGCACCAACACCGGCCAACACCTCACGCCAGCCGCAGGCTGCACCCACTAGTGGCTCCATCACTCTTCCCTCTCTGATAGGCCCATCATCGGCCAGCACCGCCGCGGCAGCCGCCGCAAGCTCCGCGGCCACAGCCGCTTCCTCCGCAGCAGCGGCGACATCCCAAGGAGCACAAGCCGCCATCAGAACAATGACAGGTCTCTTTGACAGAATGAGAGCCAATCTCGGCAATGCCGAGGACTAGAATAAGTTCCAAACACCACAACACACCAACATGTGCAAAAAAAAAAAATAAAAGATAGATAGAGTTGCCAGCAATAATAAAGTGGGCTATTCATTAGCTTTGTGTTTCTCCTTTTGGCTTTCTGCCTCTGGTTTTTGACCTCTGTTGGGGTTTCTTCAAAGCCTTTTTAAGGTCGGCAGGGTCGCGCAAGCCAAAGGACCACAGGCACTTGTCCAGCGGCGTCGCGGCCTTGTCGAACTTGACCATGCGCTGCTGCTTGTTGTACCACTTTGCCCAGGCCCTGGCCACCTTGACCTCGACGGCCTTGGTGCCGCCGCCGGGCTGGCCCGGGACGGTGATCTTGGCCGCGACGGGGCCGAGGCCGCCGGCGGCCATGCGGGCCGAGGCGGGGACGAGCCAGCCGGGCTGGGCGGCGGGCGCGGGCGCGGGGAGCTCGTCGAGGACCACGCCGCGGGGGGCGAGGGCGCGGCAGGCGGGGAGCTCCCAGGGGAAGGCGAGGATGAGGGCGCGGCCGCGGCGGCCGGCGCGGGCGGTGCGGCCCACGCGGTGGATGTACGTGTCGGCCTCCACCGGGAAGTCGAACTGCACGATCCAGTCGACGGCCGGGATGTCGATCCCGCGGGCTGACACGTCCGTAGACACGAGAACCCCGGTCGATGCCTATTTGCGGTGTTGGATTAGTTACTTGATGTTGTTTTTGGTTTTTGGTGTGTTGGTTTTTTTTTTTTTTTTGTGTGTTTTAGTTTTACTTTTTGGGTGTTTTGTGGTTTTGGCGTTTTTCGATAGTGGTGTGTAAGATTGGATTGTTTGTGTTTGTTTGGTGTTGTAGCGAGGAAGGAATAAGATAGGAACCTCCTGGAAAGCAAAGAAGACATTGGTTCGCTTGCTCTGAGACATTCGGCCCGCAATCATGGAAACCGGCAAGTGCTTTACAAAGTGTGCGATATAGTGGAAGAAGAACTTGACCTGTGGTGTAAGGTGAGCCAAATTGGAGTTGGAGGGAAGGCCACGTACCTCTTTATTTAAGGCCATGAACACAATAACTTTTGAAGTGGCTGGGAGAGAGCACAGGAAACTGACCAGGTAGTCAAACTTGGATTCTGCTGGGCAAACCATGAAGTGCTGTGTCAATGTCGATGGTGTGGCACTGCTTTCCTTTTCCTCCACATCCACGAAAACGGGATTCTTCAAGAACAAGTCGCCAAGACTTCCAACTTTTTCTGGCATCGTGGCACTGAACATCATTGTGTGCCTATTCTTTGGGAGCCGGAGAACAATTTTTGTCAGTTGAGGCAGAAATCCAATGTCCAACAAACGGTCAGCTTCGTCGAGAACAAGACACCTTGAAAAATCAGTTACTAATAATAAGCGGCAGCCTACATACTTGAGGTTGTCGGATTTAAAATCAGCATTTTCTAAGTGTTCATAAAACCTTCCAGGTGTTCCCATGATTAAGGAGCAGCCCCGACTCAGTGCACTCGATTCCCCCCGCACACTTGTTCCCCCAATTACACTCACGTAGGTCAACGGGCAGAACTTCAGCAGCTTCTGTGCTACTTGCTGGATCTGCAGCACAAGTTCTCTTGTGGGACTAAGTACTACTGCTCCAACTCCCATCTCCTGTGCAACATAAACAACAAAAAGAGAGGAACAGTTACGTTAGATCAGGAGGGAAGAGGGAACTGTAGATGTAGGATATAACAGATACCTGTGTGAAAGTCGATTGCAGGAGGCAATTCACAGCCGGAATCAGGAAGGCCAATGTTTTCCCGCTTCCTGTCCTGGCCTTTCCCATAATATCGCGGCCTGCCAACCCCAGCGAAATGGTTTTGGCTTGAATCGGCGTCATCTGCTCGAACCCGAATTCTCCCTTAAGAGCCTTCAGCACCGGGGCGCATACAACCCCCGCAAGCTGGCTGAAAGCAGTGTACTCCTTACCCGCAGTAACACTTATGGGATTGTTTGCCTCAGCAGGGGCGTCGCTATTCCTTCTCCTCTTGGGCTCAGGTGCCTTGGCCTCAGTTGATTCTTCTGCTTCTGATACGCTTTCATTTCCATCACTATCAGTATCATCAATTTTGGTTGCAGTTGCAGTTTCTTCTTCATCTTCATCTCCATTTTCTGTTGAGTTGTTTTCGTACTTAGCCTCCTCGGAGCTCGAGTTTTCGTCGTTCTCGTCGTCGTCGTCGCTGCTGGAGATTATAGTTGCGGTCGGCTTGGTGCTTATGTTGTTGTCGGGGACGGGGGACGCGGCGCGCTTATGGGGCAGAACGACAACGTCGTCCTCGTTCACTTTGGCGACGTGCGTTTTAAGCAGGGCCGTTGTCCTCGTTTTCTTTTTCGCGTTTTTGTTTGCTTTGGCTTTGGATTTGGTCTTTTTTGCGGCTGCGACGTGGCATTTGGTCAGTCGCTTCGAGTGGAATGCGGCTCGTGGCATGTATGTATTGCTTATGGGATAGGACGTGGTGAACCCGCAAAGAGCGCCCGGGATGGTCGAGGAAAGAGACAAAAAAAAAAAAAGAGATCCAATAAGGAGCAGGGTTCTGATTGTGCAACTGCACAGAATCTCTAAGCAGGTCAGTCCTTACTTGCTCAGAAGTATGTCTCCCACTTGAGTCATACTACCGCAGGGGTCCTAACATGAAGTGCAGGGATTCTTCCCAGAGCTTTCCGAGAATCTCATCAGAACGAGCCACCCGACATGAGAGAGTTGCCAATCATAGATGACTTTTCTAGCACATAGAATAGGAAACAGCACCCTTTCCTTTAGTCCTTCTACATGGTTGGGCTGTGTACCTTGAAGCCCTAACTTGGTCTCCAACTAAAAATCGTCAAACTCGGGAACCAACTTTGTTGTACCCGGAAACCAGAAAAAAAAAAAAAAAGCACGTTCGTCGTCGCAGGGCAACACACTTTTCAACCCAACAACACGACGAAATGACATCTACGCCTCCCCAAGCACGCAGCCAAGCCGCACGGCAGGCTCCGTCGCCCGTCGGCCCCTCCCTCCTCCGCGCCCGCACTCCCCCCGGCACCCCGCCCACAGCCCAGCAGCGCCGCGCCGCCCGCCCCCCCGCCGCAGACGGCGACGACCCCATGATGGCCGACCCTCCCCGCACCCCCAC
>JAHLWZ010000585.1:0-15476 GCA_020536535.1 Pelomyxa schiedti | reverse complement strand
AAAAAAAAAAAAAAAAAAAAAAAAAAAAAAAAAAAAAAAAAAAAAAAAAAAAAAAAAAAAAAACAAACCATGAAGCCAGCAGTTGTTTGTATACAAGCAGTCATGCACGAGTCGGCCATTACCAACACCAAGGCGGGCATCAGCCTGGACCGCGGTATCCCCGGCGGCAGGAACGAAATCACTCGCCCTCGTCGTGGCATATATCTATCGATCGACCCTTAAGCGCTTACTCTCCCACAATGCCCACGGTATGTATCACCGCCCCTTTTGCTTGGTCGTCTACCAGGAAAAAAAAAAGGTACCCTCCGTTCGGGTTCTGACGGAGAGGAGGTGTGAGAAGATTTTGCTGGGGTTTTTTCCCTTTTTCCAATGGTTTCGCCGAAAGGGCACTTTCATCACTCGCGCCACCAGATTTGATTGATTGGTGGTGGCAGCGGCGCCTCAGTGGCCTTTGCGAGGTCGAGCGGCTGGGGGGGAGACCAAGGGCGCCACTGCAGGATTGGCAGCTGTTGATGTTGTTGATGATGACGACGTGGTGGTGCTGGTGTTAGCGGAAGCAGATATCATCGGGGGCAGGCCGTCGCCGTCGGACATAACTGTGGTTGGTTGTCATGGGAGTGATTTTGTTTGGAGGGAAAGCATATACATTCTTCGAGCTGGGTGAATAGCTTGGAAGCGGATAGCGTGTCTATCCCGAGTGGTTTTGGTTTTTTGACAAGCACCTTTTTGGGCCTTGCGGCTGCAGTTGCAAGACGTCAGAGTGCGAAGAGAGTTCGTTTTGGAAAGTACCGCTGGTTTCGGCAGGGCGTGCCTCTGGTTGCGGAATTCCGCCTCCTGAATTTCGGGAAAGATAGAGTGCTATTTCGGCGAGTGTGTCTAACAATAACTACATAGCCCAATCGTGAGTTTTTCGGGCAATCTGTATCCACGCACCTGATAATTTGGCTGTATCTGGGCTATTTCTTTTGATACGTCCAGAGCGGGCTGGGGTGCCAAACTCAAGGTGGCGTTGCTATTAAGGTAACTTAATACTGTACAAAGAAATGGCGGGCAAACCTTGCTAATCCTCTGGCAAAGTACTGGAACCCCTTTGTGGTAGTCAGGTTATCGTCCCACTGAAGTGACTTCAATGTATTATTAGCTTGAAGAACTCTGCCTAGGATCGCCGCACAGGCATCTCCAACACCATTTCCACTGTTGGAAAGTGAGGAAATATCAGACAAAATTGACTAAGATCACCTGATATTCAAGTGGGTAAGAGTTTTGTTTGGTATCAGCGAAAACAAGAATGGAACCAAGTCACCACGGAGAGGTCCCCTAGCGTTCCCCTCCAGTTCCAGACTTGTTAATGGGCAGTCTGATTCGATAAGCTGAATGAGGCTTGTCATCATTCTACCACGTACTTTGGTTCTTTAAAGAGTGAGACTAACTACAACAAGTCAAGTCTCCTACCTCTTAGAAAAGTTCTTACTGATAGACAGATGTGACAAAGCAGGATGAGAAGAAAAGACCTCACACAAATGTATAATCTAGAGAGCAATGGGTGTTGAAAGGATAGAGGAAAAAGTCCATACCCCATCTTCTCCGAAATCATTTTCACTTAGATTCAGAGAGGTGAGAGACATAATTTTGCTATCTGGTGTTGTTAGGGCCTAAATGAAGTGAGAAGTTCCATTAGGTTCAAAAGGAAATACCTGAAGGGTCTCTAAGTTGATTTGACACTTGGCAAGAGAAACGATTTCTATTCTCTCACAGCATTTAAGGAAAGCAGAAAATTTCCCACAGGTATCAGTCTTGCCTGTGAAGAGATGGAAATTCGAAGCATCCAATTCTCTAATGACTCTCGTAAGGAAATACTGATGATACTCTGAAACCTTAGAGACTGTGACCGTGATAGTTTCATAATATCATAAGCGGGGCTAGAGCCAGAGACATTTAAGGTGGTAAGGGCGGTTGCAGTACCAATGAATTTCGCCAGAGCAGCGCTACCTTCTACAAACAGACTGTTGTGTGTGGGCTTCACTCAAGGAAAACAAAAAGGAGTGTTAACTTGTTGTTCGAGAGATTGAGATAAGTGAGAGATGACACAATTCCAATGTTGCTAGTTAATCCTTCTAGTGCTGTGGAGGTACCCTGACGACCTCCTGGATATGAGGTTAGCCCAGTGAAGGAATTGTAGGAGCTTACCTCCACAGTTTGATATGTCAAGATGGTTGAGTGCGATTTTCATCTGTGCTACAGACGTTCCAAAGGAGCTCAGTCCTTTGTCCTAGGAAAAGATATTAATTGATAATATTCAGATGGGGTGTACTTCAAGAGGATTTGAACTTAGGTCAAGGTACGTGAGTGCACTGGACTTATTGGCAACAAGAGCCTCCAACAAAAATTCAACTGTTTCTTTGCTGATACCACATCCAGAGACCACGAGCTTGGTAATATGCCTATTTAGTCTGCAAAAAAGATAAGATCTCTTTCTCACAGTGCCCCAACTCACCGTAGTACTGACGCTACAGCAACGACACCATCTCTATTGAGTTGGAAGTCCTTCAAATTAAGTGTGGTAAACCAATTATTGTATTGGAGAGCACAAGTCAGAGGCTTGATGTCATTGAGGGATATACTTTCTTATGGAAAGTAAGCATTTCTAGAGATGCTGTTTTCGGAAACCTCTTCTGAAAGCGTTAACATCAAAATCCTTGAACCCAGTTCTTGAATACAAGTTATCCATGTCCCATGTCAACTGAATCAAGTAAGATCACGCAAAAAGTTAGACCCTACCTCAGCAACTACTGGTATGCCAAGCCAGTCGCACATAGTGTGGTATGCAGTTGAAAAGCTTCCACAAGGACCAGGTGCTGGAACTTGGGCTACATCCAATTTTAAGATAAGTTGAAGGCCCCTCCCCTGTTTAGATTGTTTTCATACCAAGTGCCTTCACTTGCTCTAATCTAAGAAGAATGAGTAATACATTTGTGACCATCAAAGTACCTCTCTGGAGGAAGTGTAAACTTGGCAGTAAACATTGCAACAGCTTCTGGAGCAGGGAAAGTCGTATAAAACATACACCACAAAAGGGCCAGAATTTCTGGAACCTTGTTGGTGGGTGCAGGGAGATTCATTTTTACAGTGAACGTTCGAAATTTCATCACCAACTAGGAAAATTGTGAGGGAAAACTAAATAACTGAAAAGGACAAACCTCATCTGGAGCTGTACTAACAACTTCCAGTAAGTCCATGAAATGGGCTTCAATTACACCCTTCACGAGAATATCCCGCTCAGAAGAATTGTGACATGAGAGGAACTCACACCTTTCCATTTGGTTTCATCATGAAAAACCTCCTGGAGCCCACTACAAACAACATTGGTATTTCCTTCTTCTGAGTAGACAGCGTCAAAATTGTCTTGATTGCTAACTTGGCCTCTTCTTTTTTTTGAGTGATACCCTCCACAACCTCTACAGTGAAGGTTAAAAAAAAAAAACCAAAAAATTGGAAAAAAGTCATTGAATTGTAGTTGAGAATGACACTAATATTTACAAGTGCTGGGGCCTCGCCCGCGGTATCCATAAGGTGTGTTGTGTGCAACAAAACAAAATTGTGGGACATTTCACGTGAGTACTTTGTTCGGCGGGAGATAAACTCAATGACACCACTTCGCTGCTCATCGTGTCGGTTTTATCTTCGTACTAATTGTCCTGATGCCCGAATAAATTTGAAATTCCTAAAACAACGAGTTATGAGCATCTAACGTCACATAAAACACTCTGAGCACTGAGCTCACAAGCCAACTTCTCCAACTCACCAGCAACGGAGCAGACCCCAATCTCCCAAATTCCACTGACGTGCCTTGGGTGGAATCCAGGCCCCATTTGGCTGAGAATATCTGGTGAAACGGGAACTAGATGAGCGGCCTAGGCGATGGCAGGCGCGTGTCATTGTGGGTTGCCGTAGCTGCCGTAATGGCAGCGTACTCGTTGGTGTGTGCCCAAGACACACTTCCTTGGGATGTTTCCGGGAGCGGCGGCGCACCCCACGGTGGAATTGTGGGAATGAAGCTTTTTGTTGACACAAACAACAACGACAATGATAAAGCGCATCATAGCAGAGATAATTATCATCATGATGACGATGATGATGTTGTTGACATTGACCCAAAGGAGGACAGCTTCAAACGAGAGAAGCTGAAATTAGACTTTGATGGGACTCGTTGCGTGAGTGTCATACCCTCGCACGTTGGGCTTGACACTTACTGCTGTGATTTGCCGGTTGGTTGCTCTGGATCACGTGGGGAGTGGGTGCAATTGTACCAGGTGCCACAGGCTCCTTGGAAATTTGATGAGGTAGCATGCATGTCTTTGGTTTTTTTTTTTTTTTTTTTCTTCCCCGCTTGGGAATTAGAGTGTTGAGTTTTTCTTGCAGATATGCTTTTATATTTATGTGCAAAACTACAACGCATCTTTCACTATTCCAGTGGAACTTCGGCTTTACCAAGACCAATCTGGTGTTCCAGCTCACACACCACTGTCCGTCAAATCCATTTCGTGGAGTCGATTTGGCAATTTTGCGTGGGAGGCAGTGAATGTAACACAGGATAATTTCAGTGGGTTACTTACTGCCTTCTCGGAATCAGAGCCTAATGTTATGAACAGTTTCATGGGACAATACTATTTTCATTGGATACTCCTTTTCAATATGTGATTCCGCCGTGCCTCACTCTCTCTATGCTGCGGCTGACGTATCACCTTCAACTGACCCACAGACTGCTTATTACCGGGTCCAAAGTTCAGATCCGTGGTCTCAGATGTACCTCAGGCACACCTCTGATGGTCTAGTTGCACGTAGGATGATTCTGGGGTATCTGGGTCACTATGGTTTCACCTATTTCATCTTTGTTTCCCTGTAAACTGTTCATTTAGAGCCTACACTTATTCCTCCTATGTGGACATGCCCTGCATACTCGTGGAACAATGGTTCAGAGTGTAATTGTGGGTGTGGAATATATGACTTGGATTGCTATGACCGCCGCTTACCTGTATGTCTAGCTAGCCATTCATTTTTATGGCATGCTGTGTTACTTGGATGCAGGTAGTTGGATGTGAAGCTTCATTAGACCATACTTGTATTTTCAATGGGAGCTGCGTAGGTGCCTTCAAAGAAACAAAAGCTCATTTGACACTAATATTTGCATCTCAATTCAGAGGTTCCAGCCAACTGCAGCCGATGCAACTATGGGAGTGGCAATGGGTGTCAGTGTGGAGACGATTTCTGTGGGACTGCTGATCCAGATTGTAAGTACTCCTTTCAAATTCTGGCTTATTTGTCCAAAAAGGCCTTTACTTTGACCAACCAGTGTATGGATGCCCGGCTGATAACCTGTGGTCTTGCACCAACATTGGGCAGTGCCACGGTACCAATATCAATTCCTAAAGACTGCTAACTTTTCCTTAAGCCCCAGTTCCCTGGATTTGTAGTAATGAAAGTTATTTTGACCAAGAATGCAATTGCAAGTGTGGTATGTCCGATCCTGCTTGTGGGATGGAAGCAGCTTCAGTAAACTGTTCTACCTCTGAAGTTTGTCGCGACTCACTTTGCATCAGTATGTAGACTTACGTGCCATAAAACCTAAAACTGGAGGTTCAAACAGTTCCTGGGTGGACCTGTGATGCCTATTCATACAATTCTAGTGATGGTTGTGACTGCAACTGTGGAGTATTTTGCTTGCCACATTTCTTTAGTATAACATATTTCAGGTACTAGATCCTGATTGCTATTGCGCCACTTGTGACCCTTATGAAAATTCATGTCTTGCAACTAGAGTGTGCTCTCAAAAAGCCCTTTGTGTTGTCTCCGGTTTGTTTTTATGCAGGTAGTTTCTAGGGTTACTCACTAATAGGGGTATGTGGAAATTATTTTGTGGATGAGAATGAAGAATGTGATGGTGGACTAGGCTGCTCTGAGACTTGCCAATGTAAGAGTGGGTACAATGCTTCGCACGCTGGACCCTATGCAATTGACTGCATCTCCCGTAATTTCTTGTTGTTTCTCTCAACAATTCATTTTCTTTTAGACTGTGGGGATGGAATTGCCGTTATTCCAGAAGAATGGTGACATGACTGTTCCCCATAAAACACAGCCTAATTTTACTTACCAAGTGACAACGGAGCGCATTGTAATTTCGATTGTACTTGCTCAGATGGGTTCTCTGCGTACAGCCCCCCAATGGTATCATGTGGACCAGGTTTTTCTATCTTGTTTTTACCTGCTCTTACATCGTAAGATTGTAATAACTCCGTAATTGATGTCTATGAGGAATGGTTGTGGGACGTGTTCTCTTTCTCTTACTAAACTTAAAAGTGATGGCGGGAACGGGTGTTCCGACTGTAGATGTAAGTTTTTTTACTCCTCAACCAATCCGATTTCCCTGGATTGTTCAGCAGGTAAAGACGAGATCAGTTTTTTTTTTCCCCATTAACCTTTTTATAGCTCTAGTTCCCACGATCATCTCCAGTGTTGTTCTTGTTGTTGTCCTTCTGGGATCTACTCTATTTGCTGTGAAGTTATACCGTCTCAGGAGGAAGTACAAATATAAAGCAATGAAATGGAAGCACTCTGATATTTGGTGACTTCACCTCCCATCCTCCCTCTTTCTCACTTTGCAAAAGTAAGCACGCATGGCTGACCAATGAGTATGGTTGCTCCTTCTCAAAGAAAACAGTTAACTTTGGCACGCAAGAAAAGCTTCTTGCCATTGAGAAGGAGGCGCAAGATTCAATACAAATAACCAATACAAGTAGTTCTTCTCGTGTGTTTAGATTAGAAGGCCCCCCTAGTGCACACAAGTATAGTTTCAGGATTGACCCAACCATGGAATCTGTCAGACGGGTTTTTAACTTCTGTGCTGTTGTTTGATAAACTTACATTCAATTCACAAGGGTGAAACGGTGACCTTTCATTTCTACATGACACCGAAATGCACTTCAGATTTGGCTTTTGAGGTTCGTGTACATTGTTCAGGTTTTCACTTTTTGCTTCATTTTTTCTACTGAGTTTTCCTTTGTAGATCTTCCTTTTACAATTATAATTCCAGTTACTGCTGGAGTGGAGCAGTCATCACGATTGGATGCTGACGAGATAATTTTTGGTATTTGGGATTCTTCTTACAAGCACTCACCTAACTTGGTAAGGTGATAAAATAGGGGAAGGTGCATCAGGCAAGGTTTTTCGTGCCAAGTAAACATCTCTTTTATTCCGTAAATTTAAAACCATGCAGATGGCGGGGATTTGATGTAGCTGTTAAAGTACTACCCATCCCCCACCACAGTGACTAAGTAGGATTTTCAGACATTTCCAGCTTGGTTCTTTGGCGCAACCAAGGCCAGAGAAGGCATTGAACGTGAAATAGATATCTCAGTTATGCTAAGATCCCCTTACACAGTGTATTTCTATTCTTGCAAAAATTCGTGATTTCTCATGTTGAAACAGAACCTTTTATGGGTACTGCTTATCTCCAGAGTCTTGCTTTATTGTCATGGTACGTAATTTACTTTTTGGTGCAAAATAAAAGCATCTTTCACTATCTCCCAGGAAATGGTAGAAATGGGAAATTTGGATGGAATTCTGGCAAAGTACACACTTGACTGGTCGATGAAGGTTTCATTGAACCCCAAGCTTTTCTTTTACCATTACATAGCTGTGCCTGTGCAGTGAAATCGCTCAAGGAATGAGTTTTTTGCATAGGTGAGTTATTGCACAGAATTACTCTTCCCTAATCTTTACAGAAATCGAGTCTTACATCGGGATCTAAAGCCTGCTAATGTTTTACTTCTCTCTCCTGCCACCCAGTAAACAACATACTCAAGGTACTAATCGCAACATTGTCACCTGATGCACGGCAGCACGTGAAGTTGAGTGACTTTGGAACAGCACGGCTTGAAGCCGAAGCGGAGACATCTCATCAAACTGAATGCGTCGGAACCCTTGCTTGTAATCATTAAAATGCCTCAACTTGTTACTAAAAATAGACTTGCAGTCACTGCCCCCGAAGTTCTAATGTCGAGATCATATAGCTCCAAATCTGACGTTTACTCATTTGGCATCATGATGTGGTGCATTCTTACGCAAACAGAACCTTTCTCCGGCACCCACTCCACGTTTGGTACTCTTTCCACTCTCCCCAACTCCAACCCGGGACTCACAAATGAATGATCTTTTGCAGACATAATCCGGTCTATCTGCCAAGGTGAGAGGCCACCAATTCCCGACTCCACACCCCAAAATCTACGTGATTTGATTGGTCAGTGTTGGTCACAGGACATTGATGCCAGACCAGACTTCGCCACAGTTGTATCACGGCTATCACCCAGTGCAAAGCAATCCACAATCCCACCAACCACAACAACAAACTCCTCACCCCCATCTACAACTACACCAACAACAACCACAACAACTACAACAACCACAACCACAACGCACTCAACACACTGAGAATCTTTGGGAGATTCTAAATTCAATATCTTGTTTAAAACCAATCTTGTACAAGTTTCCAGTCGCGTTTCTTCAGAAAAGTTGGGAGGATTATGGCCTCAGTAAAAACGGACGCGGAGGAGACAACACCCAAACGAGCATTCGACTCGCACTTGCACACGCGAGGCCTCGATGAGATTCGCAGCACGGGTTGCAGTGCGTTGTTGTGTTCCTCAGTCTCGCCTTTTTTCTCGTCCTCGAGGAAAAACGGCAGCATTGAGGACTATGCCAGGGCCGCCGCTCGGTCGGCGGTTCCCATAACCCGCTGCGCGGCATTCTGTCACGTGGCACTCATATACGACCGCGGAGACAGATCCTTCGTAGACACACCAGACTGGATCTCAAAGCGTACAAAGGCAAACGCGAAAGTGGTCGAGATCTCATCTGCCGGTGAACCTGTGGGCGAACAAGGACTTATTACGAACGTGGCTCCGTATCTATTCATATGGAATGATTTTGCTGTTGAGCAGTTGGTTCCAGCTCACAAGGGTATAAAGGTTTGTCTAATTTTATGATATTTTTGAATCGTGGGTTTTTTCTTTTTCCTAAAAAACCAAGTTATTATGTATATTTTGGGATTCTTACTGTACCTTTCTTACTTTTTTGTAAGTGGCACAGGCATATGGACGAGCCAAGATATAACTACGATGACCCGAGATGCATTGCTGCCTTGGCGGAAATCCGACGCCGAAGAATGCCTGTAGACTGAAATTCTACCACACTGTTCTTAGTGGCACTAAATCACATCTTCTCAAAGATAGTTTACGAGGAAGAGTTGCACAACACCGTACGGTTCACCAAGGAACTCGCTGCCGGAATTCCCGTAATTATACCGCACTATGGAATGCTGAACGGAGGGTATGAGGACCTCCTCGAAGCAGGTATTTGGGGCCTTGAAAATGTGTGGGTTGACACTGCTCTGGCATCTCCCTCTGATATTACCGACTACATCACACGATATGGGCACACAAAGGTACTCGATCTGTCTGTCGAGCTTTACAAAACACTAAACCCTGAAAGATATTATTTGGCTCCGATTGGCCTTTTGGTGACCCGGACAGCGAGTTGCAAACAGTGCTGGACCTTCCTCTTACCCCAACAGAAACAGAGGACGTTCTTTGGAACAACATCGTACGCCTGCACTCCACCAGTAACGTATGAACTTACTTCCTTTCTCCTCAACAAATGTGCCCCACAAAAAAAAAAAAAACCATCGTATAATGTTTCTATTTGATTACGATTTTCTTGTTGGTGAGGATGGTGAAGAGGAACTACTCAATACGGCGGTCGACTTACTGTCACTATGGGGTGAAGGTTAAATTGTTGTTTACCTCTACAAGAAGATACATACGAGGAACTGCCGGAATCACTCTCACTGTCTGTGAACTTTGCCTCACTTTGAGAGGAGCTGATTGGTGGTGATGTTGTGCTTGGGGTTGTGTTCTTGTTGCTGACTTGCTTTTTTTTGGTTTTCCTTGTTAATGTGTGAGGGTGTGTGGGAAGTGGGGGCAAAATGGGGAGCAAGGTGATGGAATTTGTGCCAGATGTTTTGGAAGAAATTAAGCTGGCTGGTCCATTTGGTTGTGAGAAAATCTTGCCCAGAACGCGGAGTCTATCCCGCTTAGCTTTCTCCCTAGTTCTTACAACATCCTGAAGCCACCAGTAAGAAAGAGAAACATTTCTTTGTTGTGATAGTGAAAGTGCAGAATGGAGATTACCAAGATTGTGAGTATCCTATCAAATTCGGTCCGTAATTGTTTGAGCTTGTCTAGGGTTTCCTGGGGAACCTATAACGTTAGTCTCAACACAAAATCCACCCTCTCACTCTTCATACCTGACTTCGTTTCTCCCAGAAAAGTACTCCTCGGTCAGAGTCGAGGGCCAGTGTGCCTCGTCTGCTCACCAAGACGTCCTCAATCTCCACTTGAAGGCGTCTAGAGAGGGGTGTTGCGCCAATGCCCATAGCAGATGTGATTGGATTATGGTGCGGGGTGACGGAACCAGTACGGGAGAGTATTATTGTTCCCTGTGGGCGGAAAAGTGGAGGGCTTGTATACTCTTTGTGGTGGACACCCTGACAGACTCTCCTGTAAACCCAGTGCCAGAATATTCTATCTAGGAAGTCGGATTTTACTTTCTGTTTATTTGTTTTATTTGGGAGAAGTTGAGATTAGGGGGGGAAAAAAAAGTGACTTGTTACCATATTGAGATTTGCCAAATTTTGTCGGACTGTTGCACATACACTGATTCCAAGTGGAAAATCTATAACAGTGTCACAAGACTTAGTTTTCATCTTGGAAATTCCGTCACTAGGCTCCGAGTCCGGATTGAAATGTGGCAATTTGTATGCCGGAACTTTGCCAGAAAGCTTTTTTGGGAAAAAAGTGTCGGGTATAAATATAAATCTTGTGAATACATACAATTGCTGTGTGTTCTGCACATAGGATTACAAAACCAGGGCCAGAGGCGGGGGTCGAATTACCAATACCCATTTTTCCCAGCTCAAACAAGCCCAACTTGGCAAGGCCGTTTGATGTACAGAGATGTGGTGGCACCAAGAACATAGTGTGACCATGTAACTTGGCACAAATAGCATGAAATTTCGAATTGCACTTAGGAACAGTGCACTTGACTACAGTACCGGAAATAGAAGATAGTTTGCAGATAGAACAGTGTTCCTCTCCTCCAGGATCAAATGACTGTTTGGAGAATCAACACAAGATAAAAACGGGAAGGAATGCAAACGCAAACCTGGTTTGGCAATACAAGCCCACCTTCGGTAAAAGAAAATCCAGGAGTCCATACTGCACAAAATGTGTGGACCCATTGTTTGGTTTTACTTCCAGCAATAGGTGTTAAACCAACGCCTCGTGTGCCACAAATCTTACACTTTATTGTTTAAGAAATAAAATCAGGAACCAAATACAATTGGAAGAAGGACGTTACTTTGGTGTCAGGGGAGGAGTGGCACTGCGCGCAGGTCCAATGGTCCTTAGTCTTGGATTCGATATGGTAGCATGCTTTGTGTGCAGCTGAAATTGACAGTTGGTGAGGCAAAAGTGACAGAAGTTGAACAAAAGAAATGGGGCACACCGACATTGCACATGCAACAGACATAAATTGGATTCTTTTTGTCATCAGAGTAATCTTGGCATACACAACACTTCGGTTTATCCATGAAGGTTGAAATAGTGGCACTGTCAAAGTGGGAAATACACTGGCATGCTACAGGTGCCAACTGTTGTTGACTATCCAAAAAACAAGTTTGCTGTAAAATGGTTAAGGGTAAATACGAAAAGTGGTATGTGAACTTGTTTGAAGGCAGTTTTCTCAAGCATGTCCATAACTTTTTCAAAAGCCCACTTGTCTGCCTCTTTAGTATAATTCATTTCTTCAAGGAATCTACAGGTGGCCTAAGATGCAATTCACCAGTGTAGACATACCGTTCATCTTCGCTGTCAAGGTCATATTCAACTTCGTCATCATTATCTTCCTGAATTCTTTCTGATAATATAATTATTTTTTGTTCTTAAAAGAAAAGAGGAAAACCTCGGTAGATAATATAAGACTCTGGAATTGTGTAGTGCCTATCCTCTGAGTGAAGACTTTTTGAGGGTGATCTAGAAACTTTGCATTGGCAATTCGATTTGCCACACTCACAAGACTTCTTGGGGGATTTACTCGGGCTGCTGGATGTGGACACACACCTGCGCTTCGAGGGTGGTGGCGTAGCAGTTTTCTTCATAGATGATGCATTTGACCCTTCTTCCATTTCAGCCTCACGGTAGGCTGGAGTGAAGATGGAAAGAAGAGGATTTGAAGATGTTGATCCAGAGGCCAGCTTGTTCAATAGATTGTCCTCAACTCTTGTGCCATACATCCTAGCAATTCTGGAGAAAATCTCATTTTCTGGTGAGATAATACCAGCAGCTTCTCCTGTGCAGACACTAGCTGGCAACATAAGTGGACTCATCGGAGTACTGCCCTCTCCTGCACTGGCACAAGGACTGCAAGGTTCAATTGAGCCACTGAGAGAAGGAGAAAAAATTCTTGGAGAAATAATTCCAGAGTGGAGAGGAGACTTTGTAATAGACTCGTAATCCCTTGAGTGATGATGGAAAATATGACTTTGGGCACTGAGTGCTGGGGACCTGGATCGAGTGACACACCCTTCACACCTTGAATGTGCGCCATGGGTGTATCTGGGTGCCTTTGTAGGTGCCTTTGGGTGCATATCTCCGTCTGCGGCTTGTTCGTTATTGTCCTTACTCCTTCTGGTGCCGCCTTTACCTTTGTCCTTGTCCTTCTCTATCCTGTCATCCTTTTCTTTGCCCACTGCTCCCTTTTCCTTCTCAATCCCCACATTGCCATTCTCCCCTTGTTCACCATCACCTCCATCATTCTCCCCTTTGTGCTTCTTCTCCTTATCCTTGTCCTTGTGCTTGTGCTTGCCCTTGTCCTCTTGAGCCTGCTCTTTGTCCATGTCTGTATCTTTCACAGTATCCAAGGTCTTGTCGTTTTCCTCCATTTTCTCCTTATCCTTGCCCTTGCCATTTCCCTCTTCCTCTCCCTTGTCCTCGTCTACCTTACCCTTCACGTCCTCTTTAGTCGCCTCACCCCCCTCCTCCTTCTCCTTCTTCTCAATTCCTTTGCCAGGGGGAACAACCACAACCACAGCCGCAGCCGCGTCTCCGTCCCCCTCCCCCCTATTTTCTTCCTGGGCCTCCTCCGTGCCATTGCGCTCCCTCCTGCCGGGCGCCTCCCCGCTCTCCTGCTGCTTCTGTTGCTGCTGCTGCTGCTGCTTGGCACCCGGGCCCGAGCCCTTGCCCTTGCCCTTGCCTTTGCCTTTTGTCTTGCGGCGGTCCCTGAGCACCCTGGGCCTCGGCAGGTCCCGCTCCCGCTCGTGGTCGTGGTCGTGGCTCCGCGTGTACGCCGACGGCGCGCGCTCGCGCCGGCGCTCCCGCCGCCGGGCCGCCGCGTCCTCCTCCGCCTCGGACGGCGACGCGGACGACGAGGCGCCCGACGACGAAGGGGGGGGGGCCGGCGCCGCCGCCGACGCCGCCGCCGCCGCCGCGCCTTTTTCTCCTGCTGCTCCGCCTGTTGCGTCGCCGACGAGGCTCCACGACGCGGCGGCGGCGCCGCCGTGCTTGTGCTTGTGCCTGTGCTGCCGCGGGGGGTTGAAGTTGGGGGGCCAGAAGACCGGGAGGGGCTGGTGCACGTCCACGTCTTGCGTCCTCATGGACCGCGAGACCGCGCCGACGCCGCCGCCCTGCGACCGCTTGCCGTTGTTGCTGGTCGTCGGGCTTCCCATAATGGGCTGCAGTGGCGACGTCGGGGCACTCCTCAGCGCTGGTGTAAGTGTAGGCGTCGCCACTTCTACCCGAGGGCTGCCGGTCGTCATCTCCGCCTTTACAAGAAGGATAAAAGACAGCACCGCGGCCAAGAGGACAGAAGCGAACTCAAAGTAGGAGACGAGTAGTTTCCCTGCTCGTTTGACATCTGGCAGGTGTCAAGACTCAGATCATATTTTCATTCTAGAAAAACTAATTCCCGTGCGTGCGGCATGCTACCACCGGATGTCCATGTGCCGTCGGAGGGCTATCAGTGGGAAAACCCTGTTGTGGACTACTCTTATGTACCGCGAGTTGGGTCCGCGGTCTCGTCGGCGGCGACGTCGCCGGCGCTCGTGCCGCTGAGGGGTGTTTATACTGTGGATGGAACGTCGCTCCTACCTCCCCCTTCGCCGGACATCGAGCCCCTGCCTCTGTCTTTCTCACCTCCCCATTTCGACGCCTCCTCGACAACGGGCGTCATTATGTGCGGCGGTTCGGAGCCTCGCGAGGCTCCTATCGAGAGTTCTGTGAATTCTTCCTCTTGTGGAGCCACTTTCTCTCAGTCGAGCGCTTTTACGCCGTACATTGCGCAAGGCCCGTTCATGGGAACGGCCTCCCCGGTGGTCCTTCAGTCCCCCAATTTCATGTGTTACTCACCAAACTCACCTGCCACTCGACAAAACACCTCACCATCTTACCAGTGCAAAACCACTCCATTTCCACAAATGAGTGGCCACTCTACTTCAGGCGGACAAGAATCTCCTTTTCTCACACCACCAAACTCTGTTAACATGCATTCCTCGATTCAAATACCTCAATCAAGCTCAGTCTCTCCTGTTTTAACTCAGGCTTTCTCTCAATTGAGTCCATCCTCTTTTTCCCCATTTTCTTCAACAAATCTCAACATTCCAATTTCTTCCATTACTGCAACTTCTATACAAGCATCGCCCATTCACTCTCCTCGCATTGCGTCCTATTCTCCCACCTACTCACCTCGATCACAATCTCAAAGCCCAACATCAGGGACAACCTCGCCCCCATTTGCACCCATCCCACTTAACACTTCAGGTTCACCAATTCTATCATTCTCTTCTGCAGCATTGTCGATTTCCCCTACCCAACAACCAACTCTTTACCAAGCATTAAGAAACTATGACTTGCAACTACTTCAAGCCCAAAACGCAAGCCCTCCACCACCTCCACCACCACCACCTGCTCCATCATCTACGCGCCCACGTGTTCGTGTGCGCAACGAGGTACTCCAACCACCACAACCCCCGCCACCCCCACCTGCACATATTAAAAAGCATTACTCTTACTCCAAAAACACAAAAGCACCACACGCCCCACAGAAGGAGGAAGACCCAACATTACCACTGGATTTCCAACCACCTCCCCCTCCACCCCCTCCTACCCCAAAAGCTGCGGTTGTTGTTGTAACTGTTCTACTGGGGGAATTTGGATTTGATAGGATGGTACTTGGTGTGAGTGGTATCGAGGATGTCGTGTGTGCGCAACGAGGTACTCCAACCACCACCACCCCCGCCACCCCCACCTGCACATATTAAAAAGCATTACTCTTACTCCAAAAACACAAAAGCACCACACGCCCCACAGAAG
>JAHLWZ010000584.1:13200-26364 GCA_020536535.1 Pelomyxa schiedti | reverse complement strand
AGTGATCCAATCACTCCACGAACCAGGGTACATCTTGGGCATCCCAAGGCCAGAGTGCACAACAGAAAGAACACACAGCCCAACCACAATCCCAGCTGAACATGACATTATCACCCTGTCCACTGGCACTCCCCCAAACACAGCCTCGTACTTGGCCCGAAGCTCCTCGCGTGTGAGTGGCATCCCTGTGGTTGTGTTGATGTTCTGCTGGAACGGCACGTTGATGAACCCAGGGATGTGTCCGGCAACTGGGTCCACCGGCTCGCTCTGCCCTGTGAACCTCTCTGCTGGGCGGGTGTCGATGAGCTTCCAGGATTCTGGTTCCTTCAGCGCTGCCATCACTTCCTCTGCCCCGACACACATTTCGGCACATGGCCTGCCCACGAACGTGCCGAGGGCCTTTGGTGGCTCATCGCCTGATGATGTTGGGAGGCCTTCCCGGCTCCATTTCTTGAATCCCCCCTCGAGAAGGTAAACTGGGCCATCGTGCTGAAGCCACTTGAGAATCCACCACACCCTGCCTGCAAATGCCCCTCCCATGCTGTCATAAACAACCACGGTCGATCCCGGGTTTATTCCAGCCCTGGAAAAAACCTTGTTGTTGGAAGTTAGGAATTTATGAAGTGATACATACAAGTAATACATACAAGTAATACATAATAAGTTAGGAATTTATGAGGTGATACATAAAATGTCATTTATCATGAATTCCAGACAGACATAAATAAAGTTTTGGTGATGGACAAACCTTGTTGGCCTTTTCGAGTGATGGGAGGGGGTTCCTTCCAGTGACACCGGGTACGACCTCACCAGTCGCGTCCTCGACGAGGTGCACGAACACTGCTCCCTCGATGTGTGATTCCAGGAAGTCGGCACGGCCTTTCAGGGGGTCGCCGTGGATCCACCTCACGTCCAGCACCACCCACGACCCACGCCCCAAGTTGGCCGCGAGGTCCCCAGTGCTCAGGTACGTGGTCGTGGTGGTTGCTGCTGTTGATGATGACGAGGCACTGCTCATTGAGAGACGTTGTTTGTTGTTGTTGTTGTTGTAGTAGTTTTGTGAGAAATTTTGACGGTTTAAAGGGTCTTGGGGGGATGGGGAAGCGACACGTGGAGGCCATCATGAATCGTTGATGTTGAAAAAACTTACACTCAGAAATATGTCTGAATCGGAAAACAGTGAGTGTTGCTACTCATTCCCCAAGCGCTGTCGTCAAGTGTGCACTCACTGGGACACATTATTCCCCTGCGGTCATGCCAGAATCACTCTTCAATCTTTTTCAAGAGTAGATCTGGAAGTATCCTTGTGCCAACAACACGGACAGTACAGCCGCTGGGGAATGAGTAGCAACATAAGCAGTTGTGGCACTGTCAACAACAACAACTCGCTGGGGGATAGTGGGGGCAGTTGTGGTGATTTATCGCTGTCGCACTTCGTCGTTGCCGTGTCTCGACTGTCTCCTTCCGACCCCGATTTCCAAGGTACGGCACCCGTCCGCGCGTGTTTTCACTCTTTAGCATATGATATGATCGTATGTGAGTGTTTTTCTTACATTCACACAGCTGTGATCGCCAAAGTTGTAGAAGACGCACTGGATGACCCAAATCTATTTGTGTTCTCCGAGCTGCTTGCTCTTCCTCAGATTAAATCCGTGTGTTTTACAAATCCTGCATTCCTTGCGCTAACTGATGCACAAACAGGCACCGCTCGTACTCCAGGAAAAGCTGAAATTGTTTGCGTTTAAGACATTCAAGGATTACAAAGGTAATAGTGCACAACAACGCACCTTAGTGATGATGATCTCTGTTTGATGATTCACTGCAATCTCACTCAACCACACTTGTTGGTGTGCGTATATAAACAGCCGATGATACTTATGGAGCACTGACCCAGAACCAAATGACCAAACTGAGACAGCTTACTTTAATTTCGTTGGCAGAGAAAAGAAGAGTGAGCAGACTCCTAACTATCACTTGTTAATGTATTAATCTGTGTGTTGTTCTTACCCTGAAAGGTTATCCCTTACGCGGAGTTGCTTCAGGCACTGGGTCTTTCTGACACCCGCCAGCTTGCCGATATTGTCATGACCAGTATTTACCAAGGAATTATTGCCGCAAAAATGGATCAAGCCGCCGCGAATTTGGAGGTGCACTATGCCATTGGCAGGGACCTCGCTCCTACTGCCTCTACTTCATCGGATGTCGAAGGTACCAGTGGTTCATCGATTCTCGATTTATCCGCTATTCGGGCGACTCTTTCACAGTGGTAAGTAACAACCACACTCTATACTTACTCTCATCAACCCCAAGGGTTGATGCCTCTGATAAACTACTTGCAACCATTGATGAAAGGACAAATATGATTCAAAGTACCGCATCCCAAGTTCTAATTCGCACTGAATGTTTTCAATCCCAGTAAGTGCGAGAAAAATCGCGTCGCATTGCAACACTCATATCCCTTCTTCAGACTGAAGACTGCCCATGAGTTTGTCAGACAAGAAATTGACGCCGGAATCCTACAGTGTGATGAACCTTCCCGGCCTCAGCAAGTTCATCCATCTCTTGAAGGCTTTTTCATGGGTGGTAGGGGTTTTGGACAACTTTCCCCTTCAGAAATGCACCGCGGCCCGTATGTATTGTATTCCTACCCACCACATCACACCTTACTATCAAAAATGTTCACAAAATTATTTCAGAAACCCAAAACGGTACAAGTCAACAAGGCGTGGCAACCATTATTATCCTTGGTAGTATTAGGCCCAATCAAATGTAAAGAGTGTAATGTAACAATGATTCCAACCCCACACTCACAATTTTTTTTTATTAATGCTTGGAGCAAACACTTCTAGGGCTAATGATTCTCAAAACTTGCAGAAGTGTTGGTAGCTGTGAGGGACACAACAGGATACAATCCCCTTGGGACGTTGCCCACCACCGCTGTGGTGTTGTTGTGGCGTGGCCATGTTACTGTGAGTAATTGGGCACGTGCATCATACCGGAAAGACACCACCTCCCTCTCCCCTCTTGCTGTGAATGCGGGTATTGCCTTGGGCAAGTGGTACTTTTCTGCCTTTGTGGACCACCCACACAGGTACATAGAGGGCGTGACACTGTCCTGGGGGAACGGCTTGGCTGCAATACCATACAGAACCCGCTTGGTCCAGGGTGCCTGATTCTTTGGATTGCTGGTGTCATCTCCGTCGTCATCATCTCTTGCAAGGTCGTCAATGGTGAGGCCCCAGCAGTACACAAAGTCACCACTTAGCGGTGTGGTTGCCATCCCTGTGGTTTGCTTCGTCATTGCTTTGGTCCCCTCACTCCTGATGGAGTAACTACTAATAAGAGTCAAGTTGTGGCCAAGGCTGGTTTTATCCCATTTCATTCCTCCACCTATTTGGAGTGTTAAAATGACTTAAAGTGTGAATCACAAACCCCAGTCAAAAGAGATGGTTGTGGGCCTGGCTTTCTGGCCACCAACAGTGAGAGTCAACACGGCTTCCCTTTTGGTTTGTTCTGGAACAGTACATTTTATTTGAGTGTGTGGGCAGCTCACTTCAACTGCACTGCAATTAACATCTGGCTGTTCCATTAGAACTCCAGTCAAAATTTGGGTGGGTTGCATGGGCACACATGCCATCTATTGCAACAGTGATTGCACTTGGTGAAGTGCCAAACCCAGTTCCACCAATTGTAATCCTCCCTCCAAGCTGTGTAACTCCAAGTATATGTTTAATCTGTGGTCCTTTGAATTGTTACCAAATAATCAAAACAGGGATTTATGCAGCAGGACACACCTTTGAATGAGAACCTGGTGTCATTTGGTCTGTCAGCAGTGACACCAAAGACACTGAGAGACACAGGGAGATCTGAGCCAATCCCCTCCGAAACTGTGAACTTCAAAACGGAGCCAGGCGTTGTGATGTTCACATTTTGGCACACTGAATCCCCAATCAAAACTTGAATGTCCTTGTTTGTTGCGGCTGTTGGCCAGCACCCACTCAGTGTAACTACTCGGTCACCAGTGTCTGCACTGGCTGTAATTGTTTCCTCCTTGACGTTGTTGATTACTGGTCCTGTTTATTTGATTTGATTTGATTTTGAGTGGAAGGCACAATGGAATTTAAAACACACACCCGGAGAGATGGAGCACATCTGTGGTATCATTGACTTGAAGAGTTCTGTCTCATCTGTGCAACAACTTAATGTGGTGCATGGTGACAGATGTGCCGGTTTGCATACTTCAAGCTGCTGTTTGTGCGTCGGCGGTTTTTGTTGAACAGTGAAGGTGAATTTACCTTCAGGATTCCGGGAACAGATTCACACAGCTCAATGACTTTGAATGGATCTCCAGCTTTCAGGATTGGCTCAAACTTGTATTTGTACTTCTCAATTCGTGAGAGCCCGGCAGAAACACTTTCAAGCTGCTTTGACAACGCACAAGCTGTGTTAAGTATAAGTATCATAAAGAGTGGGGAGGGGGAATCTGGGGGTCCACACACCCTTGGAGTGGGAAATTGACTGGGATGTGGAGATTAATTCCTCTTGTCTTTCTTGCAGTCTTGAAATCAGAACACTGAATTCTTTGCGAATCTTATCCTCAAACGTGGAGTGAAACTGTGTGTTTTTGGTGTTAATTCCCTTCAACGTTACAATTGAGAAGCACCTGTTGGATATTGTTATTTTCAGACTTGATGCATCCAGCCAGAGAACTCAAATCAAGCTCCACTTGTGAAAGCTGCAGCATAAACTCCTTTGCGGTGGGTTTCTTTTCGCGATACAGGGTGTCCACCGCTGCAGTGTCGTGTCCGGTATGAAGGGAAAGAGAGCATTTTGAGCAGATGAAAGCACCATCTGTTTCACAGTAAATATCTAGAGGCTGGCAGTGAGTTTCACACATCCTCGTGTCTGTTTTTGAAATAGGCAGTTAAACAACCATTTAGTGTTAAAAAAAAAAATTCTAATTTTGAAAAAAATTAGAATGGTGTATTAGTCTACATATTAAACATAAGGGCAAATAAGTATAAAGGTACAGGTGATTTTATAAATTTATAAACATTCTACAATAAAATGCCTGTTGCTTGAGCTGGATTCAAACAGAGAGGATCGGACTTGGCATGAGACATCAACCAGGTGGCCCAGTGGGCCTTGGACCAACACAAATCACAGAACAACATTGGCGTGTCACCACCCGACGCCCTTGTGCACTCATCACACCTGAACTTGGCCGGAACCCCAGTATTCCCAGCCGACCGGCACATCACACACGTCGCACTCACATCTGCTGCCGCATTCATCCTCATTCGCCTCCTCTTTGGGTTTGTTGGTGTTGGGTTCTCATCCGATTCTAGCACATCCCCCTCCTTCTCCTCTCGCTTCACCACCATCACACCACCGCCACCGCTGCCACCATCATGACGCACAGCCTCCTCCTCCTCCTCCTCCCGCTGCTGCTTCTGCGTTTGTTTTTCAACCGGTTCCTCTTTTTCCTGTTTTGGTGGTGATGGCAGGACGGAGCTTAATTCGCGGGTGCAACCACACACTCCGCACCACACCAACACTATCCCCTCACCACTGCCACTACAAACTGCTGATGCTGCCGGAGGGGGAACCGACGCCGCCGCTGCCGACGACGAGGAAGCCACAACCGGTGATGGTGATGGTGGTGGTGGCCGCGGCAATGCGGAGGAGGAGGAAGAGGAGGAGGAGGAGCAGGCGGCAGGGATGTCGCGGGAGAACGTGGCGGCGCAGCCCCGGCACTCCCCGCACACCGCGTGCCCGCACGACAGCTGCTGCTGCTGCTGGGCCTGGTGGTCGTACGCCCCCGAGGGTGGTGCATCATCACCACCACCACCACGCGCAGAGTCGCTGCCTGGAATCGTCAGAGGGAAGGCAACTCGGCACACGCAGCAGCGGAGCAGCTTGGTTGTTGTTGTTGGCGATGATGGCGATGATGGCGATGATGGCGATGATGGCGATGATGGCGATGATGGCGATGATGGCGGCGTGCGTCTGGCGTGGTTACCACTCCCCTGATGATGCATTTCGGTGCCGGTTCCTGTCTGGCAAAAATTCTTTTACAGTTTTATCTTGATGGTGTTGCCTCCGTCTGCGGCAATGACAACAGGGAACAACCCCCTTGGCACTTTGGTCAACACCGTTGTTTTGTTTTCGTGCAGGTGCCATGTTGCAGTGAGAGTGAGTGTGGATGGCACATACCTCAGTGTGACCTTCTCTGCCTTGAGCACTGCCTTGTGGTCAATGATGGCAAGGCCGCCAGTGGGCATTTTCTCTCCTAGTGTTGACCAGCCATACATTTGGCAATACCCCTGCGATTGGTTCTGATCAAATGGCTTGGCTATCACTCCAAAGAACACCAGCTGTGATCCATAGGGGTTCTGCAGCCCAGATATTGATAACCTCCATTCAAACACTTGGTCACCAATGAGCGGCGCGAGGGCTGTGACTGCGGACTGGAGGAAGCCAAAGCCGGCCTTGTCTGGCTTGCACACAGTTTTCCTGTCACCAGATATAACAAGGAGGTTCCCACAGTTCTGTGTGTCCCACTCCATTCCAAAGTGTACAGTGGATGTTGTATGTTGTCTACCAACTGTGAGGGTCAGTGGTGCAGAAAGTAATTTCCTATCCTGCCCTTGTACTGTGCATGTGATACTTGTGTGTGGGTGTACTACTGCAATATTGCTGCATGTAACACCGTGGGCTGGATTACACGTAAGTAAAATCAGTGTTGAACGGTCGGTACATACAAAAGATGGAAATACTGATTGCACTTGGCAATGTGCCAAACCCAGTTCCTTCAATTCGGACAGGGGTACCCGGGTGTGCAACTTTGGACATACCCTGAATCTTTGGTCCTGGTTGTAGTCAGATCAACAATAAAATAAAACTGGATGAACACACCTTCGTATGAGAACCTGGTGTCATTTGGTCTGTCAGCAGTGACACCAAAGACACGGAGATACACAGGGAGATCACATCCAACACCCTCTGGCACCGTGAAGGTCAAGACTGAGCCAGGAGTTTTGACACTCACGTTCGGGCAGACTGATTCCCCAAGCAGAACTTGAATGTCCTTGTTGATTGCTGTTGTGGGCCAGCATCCACTCAATTTCACAACAGCTCCTCCGGTTGTGCTTGCTATCGCTTCTTCTGTGATGGCGGTGATGACCGGCACTGTTATTAAGGTAAGTGTAATTCAAATGAATTTGTCAGCAATGCACACCATAGGAAATGTTACACATCTGCGGAATTTTCGACTTGAACATTTCAGTATCACCGGTGCTGCAGCGCAACATTCCGGTTTTTGCGCATGGTGAGAGGTGGTTTGGTTCACATTCACATTCAAGTTGGCTGCTCTGGCCAGTGTTTGAAGGAAGCACTCTGAGGATTCCAGGGATCGAGTCATACAATTCAATGATTTGGTAGGGATCATCACTTCTCAGTACTGACTCACACTTGGATTTATACTCCGCAATGTGTGAGAGACCGGCAGAAACACACTCAAGTTGCCTTGACAGGGCACAAGCTGTATGCGAGGATGAGTTCCAAGCACGAAAGTGCAAAACAACCTTTGGAACATGAAATTGACTGGGATGTGGAAATTAATTCCTCTTGTCTTTCTTGCAATCTTGAAATCAGAACACTGAATTCTTTGCGGACATCCCCCTCAAACTGGCTGTGAACCTGGAAAGTTTTTTGTGATTAAGGAGGAAAGAAAAGTGGGAACTGACCTGGTTCATGCTGACACTCTCCAATTTGATTGCCGCAACCAAAGTATCAAGAGTCACCTCCATTTGTGAGAGTTGGTCCAAAAATGTTTGCGCACTTGGTTTCCTTTTCATATAAAAATCTTCTACAGTTCCGACACTGTGCCCCTTTGTTTCCAAAAAAAAAACAAAAAAATGAAAGTTTGCAATTTTCCAAGTAAGAGGTGAAAACGACCTTGTGAGAAGAAAATGAGCAGATGGCGCAAATGAAGTCCCCATCAGTTTCACAGAATACATCGAGAGGGAGGTGGTGAATTCCGCACGCCTTCACTGCAGTGTCGTTATTATTGTTTTTAATTATACTTAATATTATATATATTTATTATATATATAGAATTTATTATTATCGCGGTGATGGATACTGTTGGAGACAGGAGAAGGAACCATAGCAGAGACAGGATCCAACTTTGCATGGGACATCAACAAAGGTGTCCAGTGAGCCTTTCTCCAACAGGCATCACAGAAGAACAGCGACGCACCACCGCCTGATGTCCTCGTGCAGTCTTGGCACCAGTACTTCGCCGGAACTTCCGCAACCCCCATCGCACAGCACATACTGCACCACACAGCCACAGCCACCCTCCTCCTCTTTGGGTTCGTTTGTGTTGGGATTAAGCTTGCATCGCCTGGTGATGATGACGATGACCCATCCCCCCTTTCTTTCTTCACCACGACCGCAGCCGCCTGCGGTCGTGACACTGCCATAGCGAGATTCTCACCGGCACCGCTAGAAGGCGGGTCAGTTTTGCGAGTTCGATCCGGCGCCGGCCTCAGCGTAGCTCCCGTTGTACACCCACACGCCGAGCACCACATCGTGATGTCAGCAGCAACCGCTGGCTCGCTTGGCGGCGGCGGTGCCGGAACTGATGACAATACACACTCGCACGCGCCATCCCCATCGCCACCACAACCACCGCTGTTGTTGGTAGTTGCAAAATCCCGCGACGGGGTAGTAGGCGTTGGTGGCACAGCGGCGAATGAGGACGAGGTCGAGGACGTGGACGAGGACGAAAAGGAAGAGGAGGACGAAGAGGCGGCGGGGATGTCACGCGAAAAGGTCACTATGGCGTCCCCACACAGGCCGCACACCGGGTGCCCGCACATAGGCTCCACCAACCCTGCCACAGCCCCACCAGAAGGAGGGAAGAGGAAACAACGGCACACGCAGCAACGACTGCCCCCTCCTCCCCGCTCCCCAATGTTCATGCCTAAGAAAAAAAAGTGCCGGTGCCCGAACAATGACGCAGCCATCATCGTCGCAGTCTTGTGACGGTAGCAGCGCCACCCCGGCTGCTTCGTCATCAGCACCGCCAACAACAACAACAGCGGCAGCAGCAGCATGGGGCGGGGAGTTACTCCCTGTGACCATGGCGACCATGGGCGGCGGTGGCAGCGGAGGCTGGCGATGGTGCGTGTGCCGCAAGAGACACGAACCAGGCGCGGAGGGCTGGCTGATGGTACCACCCACGCCACTGCAACAGTCACGCCATGCTGATGCTGTTGAAGTCCAAGGTAGCGGCGGCGGTATCAGTGGTCGTTGTGGTTGTGGTTGTGGTTGTGGCGGGGGGTGGACGCGTGGATACGGTGTGATGTCAGTCACGAAGCCGGGGGGTGTTGTGGAGACACTGTCACTCGTGGTTTATGCGGTGCGTGTCCGTGTGCGCGCGTGCGCGCGCGTCTTTGCTTGCTGATTGGATTTTTAATGTTGATGTGCCACTCAACGACAGTGTGTGACCTGCGTTTTGAACAGAACGATACGCCAGAGGAACGGGAAAAGAAACCATTTACGAGAATATCTCTCACTGATCCCCACACACTTGCTTCTGCCGCGGATGCTCATGTCTCAAGGTTTTTCACTTCAACCGTAATGAACCTTTTTTTTTTATGTAATGTTGGTCACCCCAGGGACATCCAACATATTTTCTGCATAAAATCTGCTGGGTTGTGTTCTTACTTAGCTGCTGAAAGTGATATTGCTCGAGATAACTGGATTTCGACAATAAACTGTGCTCTTTTCAAATATTTTCCCAAGGTTTTTCATTCCGCTGAGATTCATAGAATAAAAACCTCAGGAAGGAAAAGAGAGGATGAAGTGCTCAATCCTGACATTCTTGGCTGGCTTCTACCATCATAGAGTCTCACTTGACTCTGTGCTCAAGATACTCCCCCCAGATATCATTCAGTCCATTGCGAGGCTTCTTTTTCAAGTTGCTTCCTTCCACTTTGGGGCTCAATTTTACCGCGCACATAGGAGGTTCCTGTTTTGTTATCTGACTTCAACTTTTTGAGAGTAATTGGGAAAGGCAGCTTCGGTGAGGTATACTCACTACCTCATTACCTGACTTCAACTTCCTGATTGTTCTAGGTTTCTCAGATGGAACACATTCCATCAAAAAAGTTTTTTGCTATGAAGAGGGCTTCATTTGAGATTAATAGATCACAGGAACAAGTTGTTCACGAACTTGTGGACCACCCTTTTTTGGTGAAACTCCACCACTGTTACAGGACCTCTAAATTCGTACACAAACCTCAGTTACATGATAAAATTCACGTTAATCTGCCAGAACTACTTCATTCTCGATTACGTCACAGGGGGAGAGCTTTTCTATCACCTGGCAAGAGAAAAGAAGTTCAGTGCTTCAGTTGTAAAATTATGGGCTGCTGAGACGCTACTGGCTTTGGAACATCTTCACTCATTGTCGATTATTTACAGGTAAAAAAACTAAAATCTTATTAAGAATCTCACACCACTACAGAGGTATAAAACCAGAAAACTTACTTCTGACAAAAGAAGGTTGTTTCTGTGAGTTTGTTTATCGATTATGACAAAACTCAAGGTCACATTGTTGTTGTTGATTTTGGTACGATGAGGGGCTTCTGTCCATCTCAATCACCATCACCCAGGTGAAGCGAAGTTATGTTACGACGAGCAAGCAACCAAACCCAAAACCGAATTAAGAACTGATTCCCTTTGTGGTACACCGGACTATTTGGGTAGTCTTAAACTTGTTGTTATTACTAATTCCGAAAACAGCACCCGAGATTCTCGAAAGAGTTCCCTATGGTATCAATTTGATTGACATTGTCTGAAACTTACTTCTCCCTCAGGACAATCGGTTGATTGGTGGGCATTTGGTAACAAACACTTTGGAGTTTTTTCTTTTCAGTTCACTGTTACCAGGGGTGTTGTTGTTTGAACTACGGGCAGGACTGGTAACATTCCACCCCGGTCATGTTGGCTTTAACTCATTATCTCAGCCACCATTTTATTCAGAATCGATCCAAGACATGTACCAACGTGTTATGCATGACTCACCAGTATTCCCAGCGCATTTCGAAGCCGAAGAGACCGATCTCATTGGCAAGGTAGACCTTATACACTCACTATTTCACTAAAAATCACCTTTCTATTGACAGCTGTTAAACAAAAACCCAGCAAAGAGACTCAGTGACCCACAGTTGATGAAGCAACACCCAGTATATACTAATAGAATCAAATACTCATTCATTCCTCTTATTTTGCTTACAGTACTTTCATGGGATTTCGTGGCCTGATGTTCTGCACAAGGCAGTAACCCCTTTATATGTTCCCCAGCAACCACCCGGCTCTGCCGACAACCGCTACCTTGAGGGTATATTTGACGATGTGTTCACTCAGCAACCGCCAACAGCGTCTGACCCCAGCTTTGACACTGACGACCCTTTTTATGGGTTTTCTGACTGACGAAAAGAGTCAGGGATCAAAGAAATTCATTAATAATAACAAAAAGCAGCCAAAGTGGCCATTTCTTTTTTCTTTGGGGCTTGTTAGGGAGCAAAGAATTTGACACCAAGGTTTTCATCAGAAGTGCCGGAGAAAACTTGAGCTTTACCCTCACGCTCTAGTACGCCAAGGGCCTTCATTAGCACTCGGGTATCCAACTCGAAGAACTCTGTGTATTTTCGAAAGTGAGTACGGGAGTGGAATTACTGTATACCTTGTCCTTGTGAGTTCTCCCCGTTTTGGATTTCCCAAACAGTGAGGACATTACCAAGCATTCCCATGTCACTCACCTTTGTGAATGTTAAGATTGTGAAAGGAAAAGGAAAAAAAAAATAGTATTCACACACCCATTTGTATATCAGTGTGGCCCAATGATCAATCTTCCTCCAGAAAATGTTGACCCGGTTCTTTTCTCTGGCATCCACCCACTCTGCATTCCCTGCCTCCCGAAATTACAGGTCAGTAAAAATTAGGTACAACGGCTATTTTTCAGAATATTATGTTACTAACACACCCTGCTGTACAAGATCATCAATAAATGTTACTATCCCATCCATTGACAATTTTCCTAGTGCCGGTAGTTGGATTTTTTAAATCAGGTAACACATGTATAGGTTTTTTTTTTTGATTCCATAGTAGGAATTACATACTGTTAATTGTAGTATTACAGAATAACGGGGAAGTGGCAGCCTCAGTGAGGTTGAGCTCGTAGATTTTGTTGTGCCGGCAGTACGAAACAATCAAATCACCCCAAAGTTGGCTTTGTTTCTTCCTCGTGTTCAGCACTGGTTGCACTCTACAACATACGAGGCACAATGTTTAGTTGCCTGCAGGGTCCAAAAAAAAAAAAGAGAGTTTAGAGGACAAGCAGGGGAACTACGTGAAAAAAGGCTGCCTTGTGTAATACGACGGAAATTCAAAAGGTGGAGACGACGAAGCCAACTTGGGGCCAGCACCCCCTGATGACACCGGTCCCCTGCTCATCACACCAAAGTTTTTGATCAAATGACCCTCATCGGAAACAAACCTGTCTGGTCTGGTACCCAACAAGAGTGTCCTCAATGGGATCGATTCTTCTCACGCTAAGATTCCAGGACCAGCAACCTCTCGGTTCCAGCTTTCTTAGCAGAAAAAACTTCCGGTTCTTTTTGAACGGGCGAAAACAAACAAAAAATCAAAAAAGCACAACAAGAAGAAGCAAGTTGAGAATGCAAGAAGTGATACAGAGGAGTGCTGCTGATATCATCCGCGCTGCGGAACACATCAAGGCCACCATCCACTTCACCGAACCCTACCCCGTGCGTCGTTTCGTTTTAATTATTTATAAAATAATCGCACCCCCCCTTTTAAACCCAAACGGTTTTGGTGCTAGTCGCGTTCAAAATGTAGTGATTTATCTTATACTTTTGGGTTTTTTTCCCCATTTTAACATTGAAAGGTGGGAATTATCTTGGGTTCAGGCCTTGGGGATTTGGCACTGGAAGTTGACACGTCCACTGGTGGAATCATTCCTTACTCGTCAATTCCTGGGTTCCCTGTTTCTACAGCACCCGGCCATGCTGGAAAGTTGGTACTTGGCACACTATGTGGTGTCAGGGTCGTATGTATGCAAGGACG
>JAHLWZ010000583.1:40280-73921 GCA_020536535.1 Pelomyxa schiedti | reverse complement strand
AGTAGGATATAGATATCGATGGACAAGCAGAAGTTTTAAGTCTTCCCAACTCAGAACTTGGATTCGATCCTACATGTAATTATGTCACACAATATCGCGCTCTTTTTGTACTGGATGGTGCCTATGGAAATGGAGGCAGCCCGACTGCCAACACCACAAGGTCGGGGTTGAGGAAGACCCATTTTGATTCAGAGATACCTCCTCATGGCAGCACTATAACCTGCCAGGTATTGTCCGTTCGAGCCAGTGGTTACCCAATTGTTTAGACATATCCTTCACAATAGGATTGCTATAATGCGAGCTGCATTTGCAGAGAAGAACAGTGGTATCCTGCTTCATCAATCCCGGCCATATCTTTTGGCAGCATTTCTGGGGACTCTAATCTGGAAATGGTATTCTCTTTTGGAGATGGTACTATCAGTTGCTACGACTCCACCGCAACCCACAAGTGGACGTGGGATTTCGCCACCTATTGCGGCATAAATCCTCAGGTTCTAAAAATCAAAAACTTTCCTGTTATAACTCAATGAACAGGTGCACGCAATTGAAGGTTCAGAACCTGCTCTTGTAGATTTGGTTTGTCTGTCCTGTGTTTAGCCATAATACTTATCGATCCACACAGAATGCGGATGGAATTGCCGAGGTAATATTTGTCACCTGGGGATATCCAACAGATCCACCTTCCGCCGAGAACAACCAGCACCTCTTCATTCTGAGCAACACAGTAAAACTCCCCACTGTTTGTCCTCGCACTCACCTATTTCAGGGAACGTTGCTGCATGATGTCCCACTCAACACAGCCGCGGCAGGGGGAGGTGACACCAGTTTCAATGGAAATGGGAATGGGCCTTGTGCCACACCCACTGTTGCTGACCTGGATGGTGATGGGTATGTTTACACCTTCAACTTTATTATTCACTCTAAACCCGGCATGTTTAGTGATTTGGAAATTGTTATCCACACATTTGATGGCAGAATGCTAATATACACAGTCCCAGGGTCTGCCACAAATTGCATGCTATGGCCCACAGGGCGTGGTGGTTACATGAGAAAGGGACAACCTGATGTGTACTATCCTTAGGTGTTCAAACACTTAACCAGAGAAAAACAAAGGTAACACTAGAGAATAGAAAAAATTCTTCCTTTTTTTTTTGTACAAAGACAAATGAAGATACCATGTTATTCAATCATGTCTAGCTGGGAATAACGTTGAAGAAGTGATAGAGTTCGTCCTTGTCGAACACACCAACTTCAAGCCCACAATTGGCACAGAGCACTGGGTGGTATGTATCACCAGAAGCGCCATCATCAACGGTGGTAGCTGTGCTCCTTGCAGCGGAGGTTGTTTTTGTTGGTTCGCTATTGTCTGTGTAAGTAAGTGTCTGGGTCCTGTCTACTTTACAGTTCCGCACAAACATGGCCCGGTATTGTGTGTGGTATATCTCGTGTCTGGTTGTTTTGTGTTAGCGGAGTGTGGTTCACAATGAGATACATACTGCTGGCAGTCCACGCACAGCAAAGTGAAGCAGCACGGGCAACTCAAGTGGGCATCAGACTCTACTCCATCCCCGCAACCTGTGTGTTTGGTTACTATGTGCAATTTGCATATTTTTTTTTGTTTTTTTTTTTTTTGTTAACTACCAAAACAAATAGCACCACATGCGGGAATATAGCCCAGCATAATGATTATTATTATTATCATTATCTCCAGTGACACAACCACACACACGCACGAACCGAGGTTGTCGGCGACCCACTTCTCGTTGTCGTCGTCCTCGTCCGTGTCATACAGCCCATCTCCCTCGCCCTCCTTGTCTCCCTCCCCCTCCGAGCTCGACCCTTCCCCATCCCCCTCCCCCTCCCCGCTGCCTTTCTCCTTGTTGCCCTTGCCCTTGCCCTTCCCCCCTGTGCCGGTGGTGCTACCGCTATCCCCCCCTCCCCCTCGCGCTCCCGCTCCCCCTCGCCCTCGCGCTCCCTTTCCCCCTCTCCTTGCCCCTCCCGGTGCCGACGCCCCTGTGCTTGTGGCAACCACCACTGCGCGGGAGGTTGCCGAAGCTGCGGCGGTGGCTGGGGTTGCTGTGGCTGCGCCCCGGTCGCCCGCTCCCGCGTCCGCGCTGTTCTTCTCAGGTTGGGGACCGCCGATTGTCCCCGTCGGTGGCTTCTGTTGGTTGCCCGCCCCGCCTGCGTCCTTGCTGTCCCCGGAGCTCATCGTCCTTGAGCTTGGATGGTTGGAAAATTCCCATTCCCCATCACTTATGTGAAGAAAGTGATGTGGGAGGAAAATTCACATTCCAGTCGAATGAGGGGTCAACAGGATCCCGGAACCAATTCCATATGGTGAGCAGTTGCGAGAATGAAGGAGGGTCATCCTTGCACCAGCAACATGTGATCACCTGCATGGCCCAGTCCGGCATGCTTGTTTGTTGCTGTTCATTTTGAGGGAGTGCGGACTGGGACAGGAATACAGGGGAGTATGAGGCCTGGAAGTTGGTTCCGCGGTGCACTTGTATTCTCGTTGTTGTGGCCCCATTGTTGTCAACAAAGGCGCCGCGGTGTGTGGAATGGCGATGCCGGTGGTTGTGGTTGCTTTGCGGTTGCTGTTTTGGGTTAGTAGTTCTATTGGTTGGTGTTTGTAGTTCAATGAAGCCCCAGGGTTAACTACATTGTGTACCAGCATCCCTGCGGTGTGGTTGGTGACAAAAGTAAGCACCGGAAGTCATAGTACCGAAATTCCACAGGTCAACTGAGGCACCCTTTTTGTCAGGCAAAGAGGGAAATGGCCGGTGCGGAACTGTAGTACCCGGTGAAATTTTCTTCTTTTGTATGGTTGCCAGAGGTACAACCTTTTTTTTAGTGGTTAGTTGTTTGCATAGAAATAAGAGCGGGTTACCCTTGGCGCAAGGTCCGGTTTCTGATTCATCCAATGATGTGATAAAAATGTGACCTGCAGGTGTTGTGGTGGCGAGTTAGCCTAGAATGGTACCGCCTGTCAGACAACCTTCTTCAAGAAGGTCACTGGAAGGAGAAAAGGGGGTTTCTGGGAGTGGAGGTAGTCGATGCCCTTTGCAAAATCCCTCAAAATCTTTGCCCTCATGCTCATAGGAAGAACTGTGTCCAAAAGGAATGACGCCCTTTGTGGCCTGTTCCTTGTTCCAACCATGCAATGACGATAGTCATGGGGTTGAACTTTAGGAATGGTTTCTCTTTTTGATCGAAAGAGGTGACCAGGTACACGTCAAGTGATGTATCTGTGGTGCCGGGGTATGTAATAAGAACTCACGACACAAAAGCGGGCAACTTCGTGATTGAGAACCGCACTCCAGTTTTCCACACATAGTCACCTTCAACTCCAGGGAGATGGCTTAGCATGGCCACTAATTTGGGGAGCAATTCATCAATTGGCGGGAACCCGAGATCAATTGACCTCCCAGATGCCTCTTTTCTGTGCTCTTCCTGTACTCCTTTGACCCCCCAAAAGTGGTCGAGTCTGACATTGGTAAAAGATGGGGGGAAGGGAGGAAACGTGGTGAAATGCAGTAGTCCCCATTAAAAGTCAGAAGTACATCAAGTTGCACCATCAATCGATGTCATCCAGATACGAGTTCAAAGATGAGAGAATGCCGCACTATCATTGCCAACACATCACTGAACAAGGAAGGCTGCAGAACAATAACTTTGGATAACTTGGAAGGAGCTCAAAAGTTATTCCTGAAGTGAATGATGGTACCAGACTCCAATAGGAATTCGCAGCATAACTCGAAGTCAAGCTCTGCAGTTTCCCTGTACCCTGGCTCTAATTGGAGAATCAAATAAAATTTCACAGGACTGTTCCTTATTGAGGTTTCTACAACAGAGGAAATCACTCCCAGTAAACTTTGTCTCCTTTCCTTGAGGATATAGCTCAGCATTTTACACGCACTAATCTGCTTCCAGTTACTGTGGATAACATAGTAATCGAATATTCCATATTATGGGTCTTGAAAAGAAGAAAAAAAAAACACACGGCCAATGCCGAGCCAAGTACCGAGCCTCTTCTCCCGCGGGCTGCATGTATATTGAATTCATCCCCCAGTTTACCATAAGTACGTTCCGATGGCTCACCACACTGGCCTCGTCAGAGTACAGCATCATGTACCCAGAATGGCAAGCTTCATTGAACGAGAACCCCGGGAGCACACAGCTAAAACAACGGCGCCGGGGGCCTCGCCCCTGCCCACCTCCTGCCCACGATCGTTTTCAGGTGACTGTGCTTCTGACCCTAACTGGAGGAGGAATCTGTCCGCCGTCGGTGGGAGCTCCATCGGTGATGATAGATGGGTTGTTGTTGCCGCAACAGCAGACGAGGACGCCGTAGGTGGCCAGTCCCTCCATCTCCAGTTCCTCTCCTGGCTGGCGATGCCCTCTCGGTCTCCGAACACATAGCAGTCTACTCCTATCGTTTCGTTCCAAGTGTTTGATTTCGAAATCAATTGTCGCTGGTTTCTTAGAATCAATGGTAGAATTGGAAATTGGAACCTATTGGTGGCACGGTACCACTTACAACAAAGGTGAAAGGCACTACTCTCGGTAAAAAAAAATTCCACCGAAACAAAAAACCAAAAGCTCTTTTGCTACATGTACCTCTTGGTGTTGTCTTTACTAGTATTTGGTTCGGGAGGAGATGGCGTTGGTGTGCCTGTCGCAGGGAATGAAATCGACGACTTCATGGACTTGTGCAAGCAGTTTCTTGATGAGTGTCTGGCTTGTGAGCAGGAGTGGGCCGCACTAGAGAACCAAGTCATTGACTCTGTGGACTCTTTTGCTAATAGGATTATGTGCACTGAGCAGCTAATTCTGATGGAGGCCCAGCAGATTGGATACATGGCCGACAGGATCGTGCACACAGAGGAAATCTTGGCCAATCTCACTAAAACCTGTGTACCTTTCTGCCATGGCACCGCAGTACTCCCACAAAGAATTCAGGTGGCGCTGAAACAAGAACCAAGTGTATTGGAAATGGTACTGCATTCACTTTTCGTTATGAAATTGGTAACACAACATTAGCCCACTGGAGAAAGAAAAGGAGAAGGCACTGAAGGGAATCAACCTCCCGAAGCAGGCGAGCGCCTCAAGTACGATCACTGTGCTCCTATAGAGGAAATGAACCAAGTGATCAACGCTTCCATTGCTTTGTTTGCAGAGCTGTGCAGTGATGTCACTTCCCTCCTTTCGGAAATGGACAAGTGCGTAGAAGAGCTTGGGAATGATATCATCGCCACAGAGTTTGATATAATGAACATGAGTTCTCAAATAGGAGTGATGGCTGATGCAATTGTAGAAACAGAGGAGATGGCCGAAGAGGCTGCAGCAACTTGTTGCACAGCCCTGCAACCTAACATTACTGTTAATCCAAAGATCGGAGATCAGGAGATCATTTCAGCAAGTATCCCTGATCAATGTATACCATTCTATCCCCCAGTCAACCGAGGGAGGCAACACATCAGGAACATCGTCGCAGTGAGTGCACCCGTCCTGAGCCATTCCAAAGCACAGGTGGCGGGATTCGCAGAGATACGGCACAGGCTTCTTATTGCCACATGGAAAAACGGTGCACAACTGCACACTGATTTCCCGTGTGACACTTGGTGGAATCCATTTTGTTGTGCAATGGAGATTTGCGCAGATATCATGATATATATGATGGACGGCATGCTGTGGATGGCAAACCAGACCACTGTTGCCATGGAGGGTGTTATAGACCAAGTACTAGAGATGTCAGATGAGATCCTACAGGAAGAGGACCTTATTCTGGCAATGGGGCTACAAATATCTGACATGACCGAGCAAATTCTGTACACAGAGAGCATGATGCAGGCCTTTGTAGAGGACTTCTGTAACAACCTGGGTCTAAGGTATACCCAGAGGAATCAAGGACCAATAGAAGCTATGGCAGTTAAAAACTTACCAACCATAACTCCAACAAAAGTACTGGAGCTGGTGCCATTTCCGGGTCTCATGGAATCAACAATCCTGAAGGACATTCAAGCAACATTACAAGGAACAAGGGAAGGGGGTATGATACAACTCTTTATAGAGTTTCTGGAAACCATGAAGGCCTTCATGATTGACGAAACACAAATAATGAAGCACATGTTTGAAGAGATGGACAATCTCGCCCAAGATATCGTAACAACAAGCGGATACATTCTCCAAATGGCCGACCAAATAAATGATATGGCCGGCCGCATCACCCAAACCCAGAACATCATGTACTCCCTCATCGACGACTGCCTCTAAATGTAAAAAAAAAAAAAATGAGAGAGAGAGAAGCCCGTTCTCCGTGATTGTGTGTCACACAACAATTCTGTGAACCGAGCCAATGTCGAGCACATCGATGAGCAGTGTTGGTGCACTGGATCGGCAGCTTGGGCTGGGGCACACGACGCCACAGTACTGCCTGGTGCAGCCCCCCGTGCCGTCGCCGCCTTCGTCGTCGTCGTCGTCGCTGTGCGCGGCGTCGGCGTCGGGGTCGTACGGGGGGGGCGTGGCGGTGGTGGGGGGCCGGGGGCTGGACCGCGACGTGGGGGGGTGGGCCGGCGCCGAGGTGTCGCTCAACGCGATGTCGCTGCTGTTCAGCGAGGTCGTGCAGTACAACAAGGGGAGGTCCAAGACCGGCGAAGCGTTCCATCAGAGGTACGTGTGCGCGTGTGTGCGTGCGCGCTCGTGCGTGTGCTCTAAATTTTTGTTGGTGGCTGCCTGCTACGGGTTGTTCGTTGCCGCGAATTTGAGCGTTGACAAATTTTGAGCAGGTTTTTCGTTTTGTGTGTGTGGCTGTGCGATATGTATTTTTTCTTTCCTCATGGGGAGGGGACTTTAACGGGGCTTATAGGATGGCTGATGTGGGTTATGGGATAGGGAAAAGAATGCTGGAGCTTGCCAGTTTCAATAGGGACAAGAAGCTAACGAGAGAACTTACTCACGAGGACATTCTGGTGTGCACTATCCACCTAGTTATTAGCCGGCTAATAATACAACTTCACAAAAGAAATGGATATCCTACACTGTTTGGAAAAGACTTTTCGGCAAGAATAGTGAATGCAATTTGAAAATTTACGACAGCGATGAGTGTGTGTTTGTTCTGTTTCTTTTTTTCCTGGCCTGATTTCTTCCAGATGCAATCGTTGATGATAATTTGCTAGTTACTAGATACATCTCTGGAGCAGACAATTTGCGCTGCGAGTATTTTGTTGCTGGGATTGTACAAGGAATGCTGGATGGAGCCAATTTCGTGCGCATTTTGTTGGTGCTATTACCTCTCATTACACAAACAGGGAGCCACAGTCACAGTTCCTGATCTGGTCATTGATGGGAAAAATAAACCAGGATTTTTGATCCACCTCCACAAAGATGTAGTGGAGAGGACAGAGAGGCTAACCAGAGGCTAAAAAAATTTCATGTATACATACAAACAAGTAAAAAGGAGGTTTTTGTTTTTTGTCCTCACATTATTGTCAACTGTTATCCTGCTTGCTTCTGGGTGTATCTCCAGCAACAGGTAAAGTCAACAACTCTGGGGGATTGAAGTCGAACTGTGGATCCATATTGTTGAGGATGTTGTTCTCTGTTGTATCTGATGTAAAGGACAAGAGTTCAGTGTTGAAAGCTGGTTTGTACCTGTTTTGGTCGATACATAAGTGAGGGAAGAGGAAGCTTGGAACAAACGTGGATACTGCTGGTTCAAAGTCCCTTCCTGGGACAGACAAGGGTGAAAGTGGAGAGTTAACTGGAAGGTGTTCAAAGCCAGTGAAAATCAGAGTGGATAGTGTTGTAATAGCCACAAGAGGAGTGCAGTGATAATTCTATGTTTGATAAGTTACAGCGAAGACTGGACAAGTAGAACCTGGGTTCCAGTGATATTGCATGCATTCAGCAAAGCACTAAGATCTGCCTCAATTTTGGTTGGATTGGCGCAATGAAAAACAGCAAGCAACGCTTCACGTGATGATTCGTCACTGATGGCTTTCCATGTAGTGGATGGCTCATGACTTACTCCAATGTGGCACAGCTGTTTTGTTGCGTTATGCATAACGTAAATGTATCCAGAGGTTCCACTTGTGAAAAAATTACAGGAGGAAAAAAGGAAATGTTTCATACCTCGGTTCATGTGTGTCCGGTGTTGGATTTTCTTTTTCGACACTTATACAGTTGGGAAGAAATAAATTAAATTGAGATGGGATACCTCAGCGGTGTAACGGGGCAGGCCTGCGGAGTTGTACAGGTAGCGGTGGTTGTAGTTGCATGACCGTGGTCTTACGTGGTGGTTCTGGAGTAACAGGAGTACACGGTGCCGATTGTGCTTTTCTAACGTGCTTTCTGCATGATTTTGCAGCTATCTGAGTGACCAGGTTCACTTGCTTGTACCGTAGCCCGTAATGATCTTTTTATCTTCATTAGACCGTTTGCAGAATAGGTTAGACAACGCGTTCACCAACCACAATCATCATATAGGTAGTAGGATTTGAGCAAGTATATATAACACACGCACAGGCACACGCACACGCACACACCGAACTGTACGAGGACCCTGTCTACGCCGTGACCCCTGACCACCACGCCCTCGGCGCCGGCCTCCACCGACCCCGTGGTCTTGGTCGTCCTCACCCTCATCCCCGCCCTGAATGGGTTGACACCCGTCAGCACCGGCGTGTTTCTGGCCGTCATCACCCCCCCTGTCCCTGTGCCTCCTGTGACTCCTGTGCCCGCGCCCGTGCCCGTGCCCGCGCCCGTGCCCGTGCCCGAGCCCGCCTTGTCCGCGTGGCCGCGGCCGTGGCTGCGGCTGTTGCTGCTGTGCTTGTGCTTGCGATGCCCATGTCCATGCCGGCGCTCGTGCTCGTGCGCTCCCTTGTGCTTCTTTTTCTTCTTGGTGGTGGTGTTGTGGTCCGAGTCGGTGGTGGTCTCTTCGCTGGGTGATGGTGATGGTGATGGTGATGGGGATGCCGATGTCGAGTAGTCGCTGTCGTCCGAAGGGGTGGCCGTGGTGCCACTGTCCTCCTCGTCCCCGTCTCCTCGGTCCTTGTCCTCACTGTCGCTCGACATTGGTGATCAGTCTGCCACAAAAACTCTGGGAAGGACCTTTTCTATTACTTTGTACAAGGTTCTTAGAAGTCGTGGGTGGGTTGGGTTAGCTCCGGAACCGAGCCCTTCTTGAGGTATTGATTTTCGAGGCATTCAAGGAGGTGCCCTTGGCTAGCACCTGGTCCAGGCCCAGGTTCTTTTGTATGTCATCCAGGGAGCTCCACTTCTCCTTGAACAGTGGTTCACACACGAGGATTGTGAGGTGCAATGCACCCCAGAACCCTGCCAGTAGTGACCCCACCACAATGTCTATGATGCGGGCGGCTTGCCATTTGCCGTTGACAACCAGCCCCAGTGATATACAATGCCCAATGATCAGGAAGAAGCTCACCAGGAACGATGACAGTATGTACCAATCCAGCTGCGTTAGATACTGTTTTGCGTTTTTAGAATTTTTCGCAAAAGGATTTGGGCAGGAATTATGCCTGTGTGCGAGTTACAGCGGCTCCGACGGCAAATCTAACAAGCACTGGTTAGAACGCAAATTGACCAAATTGACATCAGCACATACTTGAAGAAGACAATAGTAGCAATAATTCCAGCAGAAATCTCCGTTCTTTTAGCATACTTGGATGGGTCATTGAACACATAAACAACAAAACCCATTCTGAAACTTTGTGAGGTGCGGATGTAATGGGAGGGAATACGTACGAAACGATGAGAAACAATGGGATCATGCAATTCCACAAATAATATTGATCCTTACGCTCTGCTTCCCCAATAACAGTCACTTCATTTTCGCGGCCTGGCTTTTCCACCCGTACTGCATGGAGTACCCATTCAGTTGTGGCACACCTAATGGCATTATAAAGACAAACGAAAGACATCATCAAACCTTCCGGCTTTGATTTCACATTTGTCATGAACAATGACTATCGGGTCTTTGGTTACAGGTACTCCAAATTGGACATGCAGAAGCTGCCTATCCAGAGGGAACCTTTCCAGTTCAAAAGTTTCATAGCAGTCACACACATAAGATATCTGTAAATTTCATTAGAAAGATTAAACTATTGCCGTAGAAACCTCATGCCTGAGCCCTCCAGACTCAGAGGAGGAGACGTACTGCGACAAAATTGTGCATGACGTGGGAGAGGAAAGATTTTTGAACTTGTACTCAGGGTGCCAAACAAGATCAGGAGCGAGAAATCTAGACACGCCAAGGCCGAGGTGCATGTCCGGGTTCCAGCTGCATTTAAGTGTTATCCGTGCCTGAAACTGCGGGACTGTTGGAGGGGGAAAAAATGAAGATTGACTACTTACGCTATTCAGTTCTTCAGAAATCCTGTCAAGTGTGAAGGACAAGTTCTCGATGAGGAGATATTTGGTGCTCTTTGAAGGGTCGATAGCAATGGGTATCTGAATATTCACCAAATTGGCCTGAAATTTAAAAATATCCCCAAGTTTCATCCCTATCTCCATGCAATCATCGTATGTAAGCCTCTTCATGACTGAAAAGGTAATCTTTGGGGGAGTAAGATGGGAAAATGTGTTCCATGGTACATCGTGCTTGAGAAATGGCTCCATGCAATACTCCATATTATTTTCCTTGCACCAAATGAGTGCTTGGTGCACAGGAATAGCCTGATTTACAGATTGGACTTTCAGGTGAAGTGCTGTACAGAGTTCTTGCGTGACAGTCACCCCCTTGGGCAGCCGGCCTGTCAAGTATTTCCCAAATAGTTCGTGTGATTTCATTATGAAATCTTTGACATCGGTGAATGTCTGGGAGTGCATTAGTACAACTGTGTGTGGCAAATTGTGCACAACCATTACACCCCATTTCTGTCTAACTACTTCCGGAAATACTACTTCCGTCATTTCGTTCATCAGTTCCGCCAAGGTAACCTCTGTCGTGTACAGTTTCATGTCTTTCAGTGTTTTTTTTTCCCTGTTAGTCACATCACAATATCCCTACAATAACCAACCTGTTGCCGGCACCATTGGTGGCGTGGCGGCTGGAGGTCGTTTGGCATCGTCGGTCCGGTGCCCTCCGTCGTCGTCGCCCTCGCCGTCGTCGTCGTCATCAGCGTCGCTGTCCTTGTCCCTTGGTTTCTTGCCGTGGTCGTGGTCGTGGTCGTGGTCGTGGTGGGTTCGCTTGCTCTTGCTGTTGTGCTTGTGGTCACCGTCGTGGTGGTGGCCGTGGTCGTGGTCGTGGTGGCTGGGCTTGTTGTTTGTCACATCGTCATCCTCATCATCGGGTTGGTCTTGGTCGCCCACGGTTGTTGTGGTTGTGGGTGTTGTTGTTGGGGTGTGCTTGTGGTCGTGGCCCCCTCGTCTTCGTCTCAGGCCGCTGTGGTTTTGGTCGTCCCCTGAGTGCTGCTCATGGTGTCGTCGTTTGGTCGATGCAGTTGGCTGTGCGTCGTGTTCGTCGCTGGACTGGCCGCTCATTGGTTTGGGTTTTTTTTTTGTTTTTCATCATCCTCCGCTTCCGGTAAAAACGCTTTTTTTTTCCGGAAAAAGCAGAGCCGAAACCTACGATCTTCGGGTCACACATGTCGCTGCAGGTTGGTCTCAACGCGTGCGCACCACAGCACATGTCATGTCTGCAATTATGACATTAACGCGCTCACACAGATTGGAGTTTGTTCGATGACTCTGGCAGCGACGTGGCAATGGGACACCGACACATCCACACACCAACCCACGACAACTGAACCAACCAATACGATGAGAGCCGACGAGGAGGACGAGGACGACGAAGAGGACAACACGTGCAGCATCTGCCGGCGTGTTTTTGATGACACGTGCTCCGATTGCAGGTTCCCCGGCGTAGCCTGTCCCCCGGGTATAATCATAGATATATATTCATATATCTAATGCCCTAATTTCTTTTTTTTTCCAGTAAAGAACCAGAACTGCACGCATTGGTTTCATCTGCATTGCATCGCCAAATGGACGTCTCAGCAAATGGCAGCTGGTGAATCACCCACGTGCCCTTACTGCAGAGCACCGTGGATTGATTGAATTGTATTGCCAGAACCTACCTTGTTGTGTTGTTGTTGACTGGTGTGAAACCATTCAACTGTATGTACGCAAAAAAGAAGAGAGAATGCTGTTGTTGTGTATTGTACCGAATTGGAATGTACACTTTACAATGTAAGTAGAATCATCAGCACCCTTAGAGCTTGGCTGCTGACTTGGATGTTGTTGCTGGTGGTGATGGTGTGTTGCTTGCAGCCAGTTGATGTAGGTGTGACAGTGAAAGGTCAGGAAGTGGGAATGGCGCCTTGCAGGTCTTACACCAGGCCTTGCGGGTGCTATAGTACCGAATGTTGTTCTTTCCGCACATTGTGCAGGTGTATAGACCTGTTTTCAGTGATTGCCGGTGAGATAAATTGTGAAGAAAAGGGTTTGGGAAGTACCTTTTTTGGAGTTGCTCTGAACAATGGACTTTCTGGTAGAAGAAGGCGGTTTCTTGGTAGAACGTTGATGTGCCGGCTCTGCTTCTTCTTGGTCCTTGTCATCATCTTGTGTTTCTTCTTGTTCCGGGTCACCATCCTGGTCAGGTTCGACTTGGTCCTCTGATGAATGTTGTAGTATCTGCATCTGCTGCAATTGTTCTCTCTGCTGTTGCCTCTGTTGTCTCTGAAGAACTCCATTTCTAGGAAGGATTTAGTTGATTATCTCTTTAGCCGTTGGTTGTTTTTTGTGAAGGGTAATTACGAAGGTACAGACCCTCTTCTCTTTGGAAAGTATAGAAGGTCATCCACTTCAGCCTCGTCGTCGTCGAATATAGCCCTGAATGTCGATGTACTGCCTTCCGGAGGTTCCTCCTTGTGTTGAGGCTCTTTTCCGTTGCCATCAGAACCGGCACCGCTCTTGGTGGAATCCCTAGCCGGTGAACTTGTAGAATTCTTGACCCTATTTGCCCGCGATGCATGCAAACTATCAGCTTCCTTAGAATCCGCTGCCTGGTGCCGAGCCTCCATCACAGGTGATGATGTACCTGACCCTGCACATGTGGAGAAGGGGAAAAAAACAAAAACAAAAAAGGATAAGTAACAATGCTGCATATGTCAGCCAACTCACCGGATGTAGTGCACGCACTGGTACTAGCAGCAGTAGAAGATGTTGATGTTGGTGATGATGATGTGGGGGGCCTCATGCAGGCAGACACAGCCGGGGACGTCGACCTGATGATGGGGGGCATGGACACCATGGCGGCAGGGTACTGGTGCATGAGGTCCATCCTGCGCTTCTTGGGCGGCACGCTCAGCATCATGGCCATCGCCATCGCACTCGCCGACGGCGACTCGGACCGCTTGGCCAGAGGCGGGTCGACGGGCCCGCCTTCCCCGACGCCAACCGGGGGCGTGCCCGTGCCCGTGCCCGTGGCCTTGGTGTCTGCCGTGGCGAGGACATCCGCCGCCGGATGCTTGGCTACGGCCTGCTGCTGCTGCTGCCCGTTGTTGGCGCACACGGGGGTTGCCGTGTTTTGCGGTTGCTGTTGCTGTTGCGGGCTGGAATTGTGGGTGCGCTGGCCCGACGAATCGCCGACGGCCGACGTAGTGCGCGTGCTCGTTGGTGAGGGTGATGACGACGATGCCATCACGGTACGCTGACGGCAGGGAAATGCCTTACACTGGTAACCTATACGAACTCGCTGTGTTTTTGGGGGGTTAAGTTTGCACGTGAAGGCGGCGTCGCGCGGGGCGAGTGCAGTGCACCGCGAAAAAAAGTGCAGCGTGTAGGAGAGTGGGAGTGCCACAGGTACCGATGTGTGTGACCGCAACTGCCTAGCTGCTGCACTCGTGGTGTGGTTCCCTTGCTGGATTGATTTCGTTTGAAAACAACACCAAAGAACAAAAAAATTCCAGTTTCGATGAAATCGCCGAAGTGAAAAACAACTGCGGGAAAGGCCTTGCTGGGGTGATGGTGAACTCCTTCCCTTTAGGAAGTAGTACAGAACAGGAAGGGTGGGTGCGTGGGTTCTATTTGAATATGACTTGCACAAAAAGGATTGTATGTTGTTATTTTTTGATTTAACGGTATCTGCGGAGTGAAAGAGTGTTGCGGCGGCGCCATGAAGCGTGGCGGGATGGCCTGTGGGATACGGTAAGGAAAAAGAGTCATAAGTGGTTTGGGAGGGTACCTCTGTTTCTTGAAGCAATGGCCCTTTCCGTACAATCCTCTGTAGGCCTTTCCAGCACCGGTGAGTCCGTGAAGTTCTCTGTGTTTGTGGACTGGGTTGCAGATCCAGCGGCTCTTGGGATCGTTGCGGATAGCGGGGTGGAATGGATCAACAAGGATAACTTCGAAGTATTTGTAGGTGGAATCCTACAAAAATATTAAGAACATGGCTAGAGTATGTGGTAATTAGTGCGAAACCTGGCCAATCCAGTATGAATTCAAAACTCGCAAATTCTTGCATCGGTGGCCAACTCTTCCTTCGGCCACACGGCGTAAATTCATTGAAGACTTGTGCTTGTGAACACCCTGGTATTTCGGTTTGCGGCATTGGCGTCCCTTGTGAACGTTCTTCTTGCGATCGCCACGGCGAACCTGTATGGCGCAAAGAGAGTGGTTTACAAAAAAAATAAGTACAACGGAAGGGAAATTAACCTTGGTGCGGTAGATAACGTATCCTTGCTTCTTGCGATAACCCAGGCGCTTAGCGCGATCTGGGCGAGTTGGGCGTGGTGCACGGTGAACACGTGGCAAATGTCTTCGCTCACGTAAGCATATTAAGGTGATATAAACACACTAAACTGACCTCAACTCCCAGCATCGAATGCGTCTAAGGAAGCGCATTATGTCGCACTGTTTCCTCTTCCACAACTCCGAAATGTACTTGTAGGCACCCATGACAAAAGACCCCAAAAACCCCTGCGGAAAAAAAAACGTTAGAGACACATAGTCGCGTCGTCAATTTGCTGATGAGGCGATGACGAGGAAAAGACGACACGGTAGATCTACGGCGATCAGTACCTCGGCCGATGCGCTTGTGGGTCAAACGGGAAAGATTAATTTCAAGAAAACGAAAAAAGAAAAGAAAAAATTGCCTACGTGAGACAAGAATGCGCTGCAACTGTGACGATCTAAAAAATTTAAAAAGAACAAATCTGTTCTCGCTAACAGATCTGGGCTCAACAAAATTTTGTTCCTAAAAGGCTATCCCTATGTACATAGCCAAGTGTGGTGGTAACAAAATTCACACGTTGTAGAAGTAGACGTTGAGAAGCAGTACGCTAAAGTTGACGTTGCACACGAGGAGAATGACCCAGGTGAGAAGTATAATACTACCAGGCAGAAGGAAGTACTCAACATTATGAAGGAAAGGAAGAACTGCAAAATGTTGGTGAGAGAGAGTAAAAGCCCCAGTTTATAACCTTGATAGCCGAGGAAAGTTATGTATAAATAATACAAATAGCCAAAGGCATAGATAGAATTTGCCAATATAGTGCTCAGAAATGACCGGGACACAAGTAGTGGCAGTAAAAAGAATTGCAGAACGTGAACAACAAGGAACTCAAGGAAAAATGCATTACAGTGCACATCAAAGGCATAAAGCCATTCTACCTGGCAGTAGTTAGCCGTAAACGGGTACCACTGTACTAGCACACTTTTTGCTCTGTTCTATGAATTCCATCAGTGACGAGGAATTTATTACACAAAAACCTAAGTGAAAGTTATTTGATGCGTTTCGGGCGTCGCTTACAAACCAAGAAATAGATGCAAAAATCGCGCCCGCTAATAAATAATCCACAAAAAGGGACCAACAAATCTAATTCCGGGGTAATAATGAGATGGAAAGAGGGAAATTCAAACCAGTCTAGCGAAAGGAGCAAATCCAGGCTTACTAATGGCAACACCCCAAGCAAGTGAGGACACTAATAACAAAGCTACTTGAATGACAACAAATCCTGGGTCATCTCTTGCCCATTGGTGCTTGGTAACTTTGAATGTATGATTAATAACGTAAACAGTGGTGGAGTGAATAAATACCTTTATGCCAGGAAGTTATTTTTGCGCTAGTTGGGGAAATGAGATTAGGAATAGGAAGAGAGAACAATAAAATGAGGGGCATAGGCTACACTTTTCTAGGGTATACAACCAGGTAAAACATAATCCACGTAGTATACTCCAAGTCCATCTGAGAATAATGAAGCAGCCTACATTTAATATAATATCAATCAGAAAACCAGTTGCACCCCCCCCCCGCCGCGATATTCGCGTGTGTATATACAAATATCACCCGCACACACACGCAGACACCTCTTGAAGTAGTCCCTCATCCACCTGGTTGTGTCCCCCAGCCTCCCTCTCCCCCTCCCCGTGGCCCTCTCCCTCTCCCTCGCCCTCTCCCTCCACGCCGTTGCCTCGCTCCCCCCCTGCTCCTGCTGCAGAGGGTACCGGCTGCTGCTGTTGTAATAGTGGTACCCCCCTGCCTCTGCCCCTGCCCCTGCCCCTGCCCCTGCCCCTGGTCCCCACACTCGCTGTTGCGTCGGATTCATCGCCCCCACCCCCGCTCCCGCCCGGGGCTCTGTGGGGCTGCCCGTCGCTGTGGGTTTCCCCTCGCTGTTGGGGCTGGGGCTGGGACTGGGACTGGGGGTTGGAGTGGGGCTCAGGTGGAGGTGGCTCCCCGCCTCGTTATCGCTGTTGCCGTGTGCCTCGTCCCCGGCGCTCCCCTGCATTCTTCAGTATTGTTCAATGAATCACGAAAGGGAAACGGAGTCTCATCATTATTTCCAGACACGTGGTTCGGTTCGGGTCATTGGGAGAGCGTGTGGAGAGGTTGTGTGCTGGTGCTTGGCATTGTGTTTGGCAGAATTGTAGGAGGGGACTCAGGGAACCCATTGGTGCAGTAGGTAGTTGGCTCCCATTTCGTGGTAGTCGGTGAGTGACACTGCGTGTTGTGCGTAATTACCGCTGGTTACAAAGGAGCTGGCTCCATCCCATGCACAAGTTATTGGGCTATGTGTGCGTTAGTACAGCGGGTTATTTGGTAAAGAGTGGTGAATAATACTTGGGAGGTGCAAAGATGTTGACATTAAATTGGTCAGGAGCAGAAGCGCGGATATCTTTGAACCTTTGCTTATGTTAATAGTTGGTATGCGAGAAATGAGGGTTTACATTCTCTGCTGGAAACCTCGGAACTTGGAGGAACCCCCTATTAACAGTACATTGGAATACAGGGACGGGTGTGTGTGCGGGTGGCACTCATTTATAGCCTGCACAGTAGCTTCAGAAACTCCGGCCTGTTCAATCCCTTTGGCGTTGTGAATGAATAAAGGTATCAATCGGGTAACAAACCAATGTCACTGGGAGAAAAGAGAATTTCGGGAACTACTATTCTCTCGTTTCCCATTTTCAAAATCTAGAAAGTGGATTAGTACTTTACAGTGGTTGGTATCAAGCCTGCAAATCTTTGGGCCTCGAGGTGGGATCTAACCGATGAGGGTCTCTTTCGCCATCCTTATTTGTATCAATTAAGTTAACTTAATTATAACTATCACATACCAAAGTGTACCCTGTACTGGTGGTTTTGTAATTTGGCAAAACGTAACCACAGCTTAGTCCGCCAGCAGACGCTCCTGATGGATCGGTACTGCCCCAAGAGATACCTCCTGTCCGCGGTCTCTTGCATAGCTTCATGTCACTCACGAAATCTGAACTGACAAAGCACAGGCCTTCCTTCACGGTGTTAATCAAAGTTGTCTCTTCCATCATGTTCCACTGTCTGAAAGATATGGTTTCTTTGAGATAATTCGTAAGCACTTTTCCACCAACATCTACCCTATGACCGATTAACAGGATTTTGTAAGTATATTTTAATGCACACCGCTTGACTGCATAATTCAGTTTGATATTATCAAAGAACGGAGTGGTGTGTGTAAAACTGAAACCACAGTCTACAACTGTGTAACAAGGAGATTTGGCGAACGATGATGATGGGTTGTTTATTCTATACCCGAATGCGGCCATTTCGGCAGCTGATATTTCGGTGAGATGAGAAATTGCCTTGATTTGACAACATACGTTTAGCCAAATACAGTGACTCAAATCCATATATCTCGAATACTAGCTGGAGCATAAGGTTTCGTACGTTATTCGGAGCAAAAGGGGCCTCTGTAACAAGCAGACCGCACTGATTGGGTGTTATCTTAACCAATGTAAGTGCTGATATCAGCCCCACATATTAAGACTTGCTGGATAGAGAACTCAGAGTCCCATATTTGCTTCTGGAGATCAATATCGACAAGGTATCCCTAAATACAGTCAGAGGGAACATAACCAACCCGGTTTTTGAGAGGCGAACTGGCGCACCTTATCTAAGGGGCGTTTAAACAATAAATTGAATGTGTCATTGCCTGTGTACAGGTGGTTTATCAGACCAGACCCCGTAAATATAAATAAGAGCACTCATACATTCGTATATTTCAGAAGCAACGTAGTTTTGGTGATCTTTCTTATGTTTTGCCACGGCATTCGGTACGATTCTGTTGCAAACATTTGCATCACCACCAAGTTGGCATACTTGCAGGCATTTGCACTACTATTCGGGGACCACCTACCTCGGAGTGACATACGACGACGCGTCATCGGTACCTGTGCCCGTAGGCGACGTCGGGTTGGGCACGCACCCGATCTTACAAGTGTATCCCCCGTTATCAATTACAACAACTCCCGGTCCTGCTCCGCCACCGCCACTTCCGCCACCTCCGCCGCCTATAACAATAGCAGACGAGCTCGTCGACCCACCCCGTGCTCGTGCTCGCATCGCTCGCAGGCAACCCCACCCCGCTCGTTGGTTTGCAAAAATATTGTTATTTACTAGAAGATAGCAGATCCCGACTCAGATTCCACCAGCGGCCTCATGCTCCTCGTCGTGCTCACCGTGGTCTTCATGATCCTCGGCTGTGTCACTGCCACCGTCGTCGTCATCACTCCCAAGGGAGTGGGGCTCAAGGGTGCTGGGCACAGTGATGCTTGTGAGTAAAAGCATGGCCCTGACCGTGCCGCTCAGCCTCAGCCACTTGGCAGCCTCCCTGGTGTCGCGGTATCTCCCATAATTGGCTCCCAGCGGGCCCCTCCTCTTCCACAGCCTCCCGTGGGCCTTGCCCAGTGCGTAGTAGGCCTCCTTGTACCCCTGTGATGCCGCCAGTCTCCAGAGTCCCATGGCTTCTTTCTCGTTTCCCAGCTCGTCGTTGTAGTACCCGAGTCCCATAATGGCCCTCACGTCGCCCTCATCAGCCCCCTTTGTAAACAGGTCCAGTGCCCTCGCCGTGTCGGCCGTGCAGCCGAATCCATTTGCATACATGTATCCGAGTGACCAATGTGCCTTTGTGTATCCTGCTGCTGATGACTGTGAGAACATGTCAAACGCGAGCACATAGTTCTTCTCTACACCCTCGCCGTGCTGATAGCACAGCCCAAGGCGGTACTGTGCCTCCTCGTCGTTGTTCCTTGCTGCCATTGCGAAGTATTCTGCTGCTGCACTGGGGTCCTTGGCCACTCCTTCTCCATCCAGATAGAAGTACCCAAGGTTCCTCTGTGACCCTGTGTCTCCTTGGGCTGCAGATAGCTTCAGAAGCCGTATTACCTCTGGGAATGCATCCCCTCCATCAGGGCTCGGTAATGAGTCTGGTGTATGATTCTGGTTGGCGAGTTGTTGCGGGATCACTCTGTTGTGGTAGTACATGAGGGCCAGCTTTCTCTGTGATGTGGGAAGCCCACTAGCAGCAGCCAACTTGAACCACTTCTCCGCCTCTACCTCATCCTTTGTAACATAGTCACCCCAGAACAGATACATGCCCAGGTCCTCCTGACAGTAGGCATCACCCTTCTCAGCACCAATGCGTAGTAGCCTGATTCCCTCCTGGCAGTCCAGAGGTGCTCCTCTCTCACCGTTCATGTGCTTCAGAGCCATCAGCCGTATTGCAGGACAGTAACCCTGCTCTGCAGCCAACCGGGTGCAGCTGCAGTCACCACAAAAGGCACCAAGCCACGTTTGGGCTCTTGGGTCCCCTCCATGTGCAGCAATTCTGATGTGCCGCACACTCTCCTGCTGATCAGTGAAGGGAAAGTCACCACCATACTTGGCTGAGAGAGCCACTCCTAGAAAGAAGTGCACCATGTTACAGAAGCTCTTCTTTTCTGGTGATGTTGCGAATGCTGTACTATTACAAGGGATATTTAGAGTGGAATTCAGGAGCCTTATCATCCATTCTTGAATATTGAGGGGACAACTCTTGGCTCTCTCCCACAAGCACATGAGCATGTCCCTCTCAAACGGTCTCTTGTCATCAAACAGCTTTGTGTTTGTGCTAAACAAGCTGCACAATTGTAAGCAAGCAAATGCTTCTGCATCACTTCTTTGTCTCTGTGTGCCAGTGGTTCCTCCCTGGTTGTTATCTTTGTTAGATAACATAGTTACAACAAGAAACGAAATTAAGAGTAACACACCTTACTGGTGAGGGGCGTGAGCAACAGAGATTGACACAGATGATACGCACGTAACAAATCACCCTCACTGAAAACTCTCAGTGCCTCAATTGCAATTACGTCACAACCAACGCTCTCGGCGCTTGCCATAGCTCTACGTGCTGTTGATGTAGTGGCAAATAATGGTTAGTTTCTTGTTGGTTGGTGTTCATGGAAAAAAGACATCAAGCCCTTCAGCGTTACGAGAATATTCAGATCAGCTGATCTCAGTGCATTTCCGGGGCAGCCGCTTCTGTTTTTCATGCGCTGTGTTGTCAATCCGAGAGCACACAAGGAGGAGATCGGTTTGGGTCCTTTTTTGTACACGGAACAAAGTTGCAAGAATAAAATCTGATCGTCGCGTAAGCCTGGGAGATGATGAACGAAGTTGGTGACGTGGCCTGTGCCGGCGACGAGGGCAGCGCCTCCCACCGCGTTGCCGACGTGGTCGTGTTGGGCGGCCCAGGCGGTGCCAACGTCGTCCTGTCAGGAAACCCCACCATCAACACCAAAAACAACAACAACGCACGGCGGGTGGGCGGCGGCTCTGGCGTGGGAGTGCGAGTCACCGCAACCACCAACGGCGACTACGACGGGGACCCCGAGATGGGTCCGCGCACCACCACGGCGGCCACGGCCACTGGCAAGGGCGAGAGCGCGGGGGAGGGCGAGGGCGAGGGCGAGGGCGAGGGGGGTGTGGGCGCGACGCTCGACTCGGACCCCGAGGACCAAAATGGTACCCACCCACCCACCCACCCATCAAACAAACAAACAACGGAACAACAAACAACAAACAATGAACGATGAACAGAAGAGTCGACGCAATGCGAATTAATAAACAAAAAAAGACGTTGACTCCCTACCTACCTTCTTACTCCTCGCTCAGCAATACGAAAAAATAAACAAAAATCAGGTGGTTCCCTGGCTGATAAAAGGAACACTGTCGTGCTACTCATTGGCTGTTTGATGTTGTCGTATTGCCTTTTCATTATATTGCAGGTCCGGAATCCATCTCTGTTAAGTTGCTTTCCCCAATTCTTACTCCTCCCAGGAGTCTATTTTCAAAAAACATGACTGTGACTATGCTGGATTCGTTACCTTAGTGCATTTTCTAATGTTCTTTACTCTGGGGTTAGTGGAGAGGTGGGGACACAACAGATGGCCGCTATCTCTTCTGAATCTGAGCCTTGTCAACGACTACAGAAGGTTTCTATTGGTGGGTTGTTAGTGCGCCATTCTTGTGATAGTTTTTAGTGAATGACATGTGACCAATTTTAACATATTTCTTATTTCCTCCTTCCCCTTAACCATCGTTACAGTCGCAGAGCACCAATGTGGTACCACATCAGGGTTGCTTTTTTTAATGTCTCTGGTTTCAGCCTTTCTACCTACTCCTTGCAGTTGCTCAACTTCCCCACCTGGGTAACTTTTTCCCTCCCTCAACGTAAAACCAATTTACCTTCAGTTACTTTTCAAATCTGCTCGTGTTGTGGTAACCATGATTGGTGGTATAGTAATTCTGAACAAGCGATACACAAGCAGAGAATATGGCAGTGTCATTCTCATCGCAGGTGGCTTAGTGATTGTTACCTTGGCAGATATTACTGTGATTCCAAAATTCAGTTTTTCTGGTTTGAAACAATTTTATCTTTTCATTATCTAAGTCGTGCAGGTATTTTCCTTGTATGTTTGGCACTTGTTATGAATGCCTGCCAAGACAACTCGCAAGAGAAAGGCATGAAAGAATATGGGGTTTCTGAGAACGAACTAGTATACGAACTTCCTTCCTTTTTCTTATTAAGTTTTTCCTTTAGGTGGTGTATTCCTTTGGTATTGGTGCTCTTATGTTGCTGCCGTGGCTTATCGTCAGTGATGAGCTTTTCATGGCCCTGGCCTTTTTATCTGAAAGGAAGTTCGTGATGGTTCAAATAATTGTATGTTGCGTGGTCAAAGACATCACTCTTACGGCATGAAAGGTTGCTGGCCTTCTAGCATACTGCGGGACCTTGTGTGTGCTAATGCTAGTGAAGAGAACAAGTGCGTTGACGGCAGTTATCACCACCTCTTGCCGGAAAGCCTTGTCACTGCTGCTATCCTTTCTGCTCTTCTCCAAGCCATTCACACCGCTATACGTGGTGGGCTCACTGGTTGTATTTTCCGGTGTGGTACTGAACATCAAGTCAAAGCCCCACCGGCAACCACAACAACTACCAACAACCATACAATCATTAGCAGAATCCACATCAGAAACACCAACCGGGGATCCCTCTGCCGTAGTGGTGTCTATTGACCACAATCCACCACCACAAACACACCCTCCATAACCACACCCAATGTCTTCACATTTACCCACCCTTTTTTGCCTTGTACAAAGAAGTAAATAAATCCCATTGCCAGTAGCAAACACTCTTCTATGATGCCCCCACAAAAAGGAAAAAAAATCAGTCCTGGAGTTAATTGGCAACATGTGCCCTTTCTGAGAGAAACACGGATAATCTCATCACTTGAGCTCACCAGAGGCTAAGAATCGGCAAGTACGTTGATTTCGTCTGTGCCCAAACTGAAGTTGTGGGATGAAAGCCACAAATGAAAGAAAAAAAGTGGTGCAAGCCACTGTTTTTATGTATTTTACAAATACAAGCAAAATGGTGTTGGTGCGAACACTAGGCACTGACACACGATTAGTACAAAGGGGCAGGTAAGGTTAGTGCGTGATGGATGATGCGTTCAATGGAAGACGGCCACAGTGCCATCCCAGGAGCATGTAGCCAGTGTGGAGGGATGCTGGGTGTGTTGCGGGTGGTACTGGACGTCAGTGACTACCATATCATGAGCCGGCATCACTTTTACACATCGGCCGGATTCGTAGGCGTACATGTGCACACCACCTTCTAGTGAGCCGGTGGCTACAACGCTCCCGTCTCCGCTAAGGTCAAATCCAACTTGATAGCCGGAGACTTGATGGCCTTCAAAGCGCTAGCAGAAAGTTACTGTTTTGCAAGGACTCGAGATGGCGGAGTACCTTGTATTTGTTGAGCTTGAAAGGAGGTCGGGAATCAAATATGGCAATGTAATTGGCGTGAGACTGGGCCATAAAAGAGTGACCAGATGGGTGAATCTTTACACAAGGACATGTGTACGCTTCTTGGTACACCTGATTTGAAACGACAACATGCTAAACGAGTCAGGGGAGCGTTCCTGAAAGGAGATGCATACAGAGTCAAAGTCCCAGACAAGAAGTGATTTATCAATAGAATTCCGCTTGGTGATATCACTACTAGTAACAAACAAGTTGGCCTTATGAGTAATAAACTCGATGCTCATGACCTGGCCAAACAAGCTATTATACTCCACGGCATGTCTGTGATTTTTTAGAGAATGTTATTTCACAAAAACAGCTTTGCCTTCCAGTTCTTAGATCAATGCAAGAAACTCCAGAATTGAATCTGCCACACAACAGTAGTTCCGGCCTGCTAGGATGACAACACAAACTCGTTACATAGTCTTGTTCTGGGATATCCTGGCATTAGGTTAGTGCTATTGGTATTTTATGCTGCAGGTTGCTACCAGGAAGCAATAACCAGTTTCGACATCTGTTAGCCGGATTGCCTTGTCATAACCACCACTAGCAAGGCACTTCCCATCGCACATCCAGGATATTGCTTTTACAGCCCCTAATAACTATGAGTATATACTACGGTAAAAAAAACTTCTTCACCTCTGTGAGGTAGAACTCGCACACACTGGCACTTGAAAACGTCCCAGAGTCGGACAGTTGAGTCCATTGAAGCCGATGCAAGCAGACCACCTGAGTCGGATTAAAAATAATGGTTTAAAAAATAGAACGACAAACCGTCATGTGGTTTCCATTTGACGGAAATTGCTGGACCTGTATGGCCTAACATCTTCATGACAACAGTCCCGCACACTCCAGTCAGGACACCACTTGGAGAATGGGATTGAGAGTGGGGTCGGATTATTTGCTGTTGTGGTTGTGGTGATGGAATCGTATTAACCTGTGGTGAAGGTGTTGGGGTAACATCAGGTGATGAACCAAATGAAAAGAGAGCCTGAGGTTGAGAGTTGGTACCAGGTGGAGTTGCAAAACGACGCTCTCTTTTTGAGACGTATCGCTTTGCTCGTGTTGGAGAGAGTGTGGCTGTAGAGGTAGGAATAACATTCAAAGTGCTTTCCTTTACTGAAGTGAAATGAGTTAAAGGGAAAGTGTACGTCGGGGAGAGATACCTTTTGATGGGAAAGTGCGCCGTCTTTTCGGTGCTCTGTTGGCACAATCGCAATTAGAGCCAATTGCACCACATGATATACATTCACCTGGCTCGCCTGGACCGCCAGGACCAACAGACGGCATGAACCCAACTCCAACACTGTCAATACTGTCTCCATAAACAACAGAATTGCCATTTCCTCCAAACACAAAAGGACTGGGAGTCCCCACAGAAGCAGGCGAAGCACCAAAGGCAGGCCCGTTCCAGTTCCATGGAATGAAAGGTTGAGCGCCTTCCGCCGTCGGTGTGATCTGAAGTTGCTCCCGCATCTGCACGTGAAGCGGAATCACGCCGCGCTGCGTTTGAGATTGAGAAGAACTTACGCTTAAGCCCGAACTGGTGTCGATGCTGTGGGAGCAAGGAGGCGTGATTGGTGAGTTCGCGGCCGGAGATCCCTCGTCATCCAGATCTGCGCGCGATACGTCGTCGTCTTCACAACAAACGTGTTCGTCGGTAGCGACGCTGGCAGGTGCACTCTTTTGCGCGGCACGTGTCGCTTTTTCGCACTCGTCGTCAGCAAAGTACCCATACATGTCGCGTAGTACGTCCATCTTTGCGTGTTTGTGTTTGTTTGTACACCCGGGTCTTGTGCCTTATCGTGTGTGTCTAGTCCTTGTCAACTTAAAGATATTTCTTGTGAAAGAAACCCAATTGATGCCAAGATCCCGGGAATGCACAAGAGAAGTTTCTCTCGACTTTTCCTCCGAACTCTCTTACACCCTTCCTAAAACTGACTTCTGGCAAAATCAACGAACTCCAAAACAAAAAAAGAAAAAGAGGAGTGGCTGCGCTTGGTGAAACAAAGACGTTCTGCCACTGAACTACGGAAGGCCTGTTCCCTCCGCCAGGAATCGAACCTAGGTCGTCCGCGCCAAATGCGAAGCATCACCAGAGCTCGTAAGGTATTGTATGTTTAAGCACTCCAGAGAATTTGCGTTGGAAGCTGTTAATTTTTAAGCAAAAACCTCGTAAGCACAAGACTTATGGGTGTCACATGTTGTCGTAAGACAAATACTCAAACATTGGGGGTGACATCCAGTTTTTGGAGTTGCTTTTGTGTAGAAATAACAACAACAGAGCAGAACTCACTATGACCACATGATTGTTTTGATTCTTGAGTATTGCATGGGAGAACGCCATAAGAACCATGCAACAGTATCCAGATACAACCTCCATTTGGGCTCTCTGTATGTGCCTGAATGGTGTACTTACTGGCCACAGAAGCCACCTCCAGTGCTCCAGGGTGTTCTTGTATATGATTGTGACCCACAGTGAGAGTAGCACTTCTGAGATTATGTATGTCACACTAAATAACGCTGTCCAGCTGAAGTATGTAGCAGAAAAGAGTATTATCATTGTGCTGCGCTGTGCATGTGACATTGTTCTTTTGAAGTCTTTCCTTCTAATATGACTGCGACACATAACTGCTCTGAATACACAGCGGAATAAGAGTGTTGTGGACAGACTACATGATATCACCTTCTGGTAGTATGGTATAGCTTCACTGGTAATAACATGGACAAGTGGGGCAGTGGAGTATAGCCACGTAAAGAAGTGGAAAAATACCACATCAGTGCAGTACTTCTTGTAGTGAAATGGAGTCAGAATTGACAAGAAACAAAGTACAAGGATGATGGCAGCGACGAATTGCGGAACGAGAAAATGAACAGAACAAAGAACAGAGGCCAGGTATAGCCCCCAGAATGAAGCACAGCACAAAAACTGGACATATCTTGCCGCGTCCTTTCTCTGGTTCACTCGCTTTATCCTAAGTTTCTCCTCTATTCCAATTACTTCATCACCTATCTTCTTCCACTCCTTCCCCAAGAAGCCAATATAGCAATAAGATTAAAGCCAGAGAAAACAAAGTACATAAGGAACACACCTTGCACACAAGGCTGAATATTCTCAAGTCCCTTGGGCCAAGCTTTCCAGCAATCATAGTCATCAAATATTTTGACTCCATTACAATGTCCCTCGCCGCCACGCTCCCCTCAGTCCCATAATCTGGATCTGCCCTCTCCTCACGTGGGTTTTCCCTCCGCCACCATTTCCCACACGCTTCACCACAGCGCCTGCAAGCGGAGCCCCACAAGTAATTATGGGAGCAGCTGCCTGATGGGTGATTGCACATTGACCGCAGCTCGTCGAACCACACGCCCCACCACAGCCCGTAGTAACTTGCGCGCCCTCCCACAACTAGCTCTTCACCGTCCTCCCCCATCGTCTTTATTTTCTTTCTCAAAGGGAATCTTTTCGGTTCGTCTAAGAACTGTAGAGCCACGTGGACACGTCGCATCTCACTTCGTTGTGGTCGTTGTGGTCGTTGTGGTCTTTGTGGTTTGCGGAATAAGTCCGCTTTGGGAGCATTTGAATGGTCTGGTTACAGTGCGAAACTCATTTGGATCTGTTATCTGAAGCAAGGATGGACGCTGACAGCACGAACCGCGGGCGGGCCTTGGACTCCGCACAACAACAACTACGTGGCCGCACGCCGACGCCCCCTCCCACAATTGGCGTGTTCACAACGTCTACGTCCTCGACTACCTCAACCACGAGTAGTGCTAGTAGCGGGGGGGGCATTGCGAGCCACGGTTCGGGTGTCCGCGGCCTAAAACACCAATTAATCGACGCCATCGTGGGTGGCGATTATGGGTCATCCGAACACACATCAACAACCACAACAAGGTCGTTGGACAACGAAACGATGGACGACACAAGTACGTCGGTGCATTTGTGCATTGTGGGATTTAATATTGATGATATGTCGTGTAATCTTCACCACGTAAATAACATGCTAAGAAACACACCCACGTTGTTGTTTGTATTTGATGATTTCACGGGATTTATGATTCCCCCATCAAAAGAATCTAGATTGCTGGATATTGTCTATCACGTCAACGAGCCTGTTTGCTTGGAGAATCAGCACAAAGATAACAGTAACTCACAGGCCAAACCCACAGGGGGTTCTGCTCCACTCAGACTCCAGGGTGTAAACTGTTCCAAGAATCCAAACTGTCTCGTGGCACTTGCGGAACCTCTGGTTTGCTATAGCTCACATTTCCATCCTTCGAATACACTTCACTTCTTACTTTCTATCTAAAAAAAGGTGTTTCCCAATGAAACAGATGAAGCAGTTGCAATTTTGATTTCTAAACGCAATACTTCAACCACTCCTCCAGCACCTTCTGCAGCAGCAACACCCACAACAACAGCCTCCACAACAACAACATCCAGTACCACAACATCGTCTGCAGCAGCAAAGAGCACAGCATCCGCTACAGCTGCAGCATCAAGACCAATAGGAAGGGATGATCTCCGAATTATATTACGAGATACTCCACCACCAAGCACCGCGCCAACGGCATCGTCTCAAGTGAGACCTGTTATTCCTTCTGTGGGCTTACCTCTCACTCACCCCTTCATTGGTTTACAGGTACTTTTTTTTTTGAAATGTGAAAAATAACCTGATGTTGTAGAACCTTGGCGCCACTTGTTACATGAACTCCGTTTTGCAGTGCATATTTGGTGATGTATACTTGAGGGACCTGCTATATCACCTCAATCCTGCTCTTGATGCCCCTGTATCTACCCTTCATACATACTTTCGAGTCATAGTCTCTCAGGTCGTCTCCAAGAAAAAAGAGGAGGAAAAAACCTCACCCAGAAGAGAAGACCCAGTTATTGTTGCCCTCAGAAGAAGGATATGCTCTGAGCTGCAGAGCTTACTGCTCAACATGACATACTCTGTACACAGGACACACTCCCCTGTCTCCTTTACAACCACTCTCCAAATACAAACTTCCATTCAGCAGGACCCACATGAGTATGACCAATAACGCCAAAAATTCATTCTTCATTTCTAAACTTCTTGACTATCAGGTTTTACAGTCTACTGCTGAACAGAATCGAGGAACAGTTTGCACTCTCGCATAGGCATGACCTCCTGCCTATTTTCAGTAGCCTTGTTACTGGTGCGTATTGGTTCTTTGTAACGTTTATTTGCTCCTTTTTTTTTTCTTTCCATGAAAGCAGAGCAAATGAAATTTAACTTTTTGTATTGGTTGTGTTAAATACAAGCACACAACCTTACATTAATAATTTCTTTGAAAAACAAATTGTGAATAACTCTTAAATAAGGTGAGATTGCATACCAGACACAATGTGGCTCGTGTAAGAGTATTATCAACTCTGCTGACCCCTTCTTTGAGATTAAGCTCAATTGCAAAGTATGTTCCCAAATAAAACAACAAATCAAATCACGTTATCAGGATCATCCATCTATCGACGAATGTCTTGTTGACTACTTCAAGGATGAGCCGATTTTAGAGTATTCTTCCATAAGTACTGTGTTGGACACAAACTAAGCTGCCACTTAGTTTTCAACCTTGCCGCTGCCCCAATGTTAAAATCACTCGAAGTGCCAGGATTTCAAGATTACCAGGAGTAAGTTTTGTGCACCCAGTGTATACCAAGTAACCCTACCAAGGTTTTAAAACTGCATTTGATTCGGTTCTCTTTTAATCCTGTGGCTGGTCGAGAAGAAAAGGTGAGAATTTTTTTTTACTCTCAAATAATTTCACATGTGAAATTACACTTAGATCATGACGAGAATTGCATTTGACACTCGTTTGAATCTAAGAAATTTTGTTGCTAACGGAACTGTGGACCCTAAAGACAAATCTTACCCTGACAGTTATGATCTCTTTGCAATCATATGTCACATTGGAGTTTCAGTTCATGGTTTCACCTCCTATTCCTCATCTACTTGTCTCATGGCTTATTTTTTTCCCAAAGGTGGTCATTACATTGCCTATGTACTGCATCCGTATGAATTTCTTCCTTTCATTCCAAACGTAACTGTCTCACCAGTGAAACAAACTCGTGGTGGAAATGTGATGACACTCGGATCACTCCGTGCACTGTATTTCCTCCACCTATCAATGAAACAAGTACCGCATCAACACCCGTTCCTCATGTTTCTAACTCTGTTGTTCCAGCCGAGACCCCATATATGTTTTTCTATCGCAATAGGTCTTACCCTGATCTTCATCAGACTGCACCATGCCCCACTGTTGTTTCTCGTGGGTTTTCTTTCCTTTTTGTGATTTTTTTTAACAAGAATGAAGTGCGTGAAGAGCTTATTGCTTCAAACCTCCTTCTGGAGAAGCATTACAATGACGCCATTTATCAGGAGAGAATGGACCTCGAGTCAGCAAGGTCCTACATCGGGCTTTATTATACCCTTCACAACGTACTTCACTCCTTGTGTTTCTCCATCAAGACTTACACCTGATGCAGAGAATTGTTCCAACAAGTCCACGGTGCAACTGGATTGAAGTTGGATGGTTGAAGTCTTGGCTCGCAGGTGGTGCCACCAGCATGCCTCCGATAGACAATAAACCACTGCTCTGCGAGCACGACAATTTGAAACTTGGTGGTGGTGCAATAACCCTCATGAAAAGAATAGAACCAGTAAGATCACAGCAAATCCCAACTGTACCAGAGTGTAACCAAAATCAGGAAGCATGGGAATTGTTTTGCAGTACTTACACAGGTGGCCCCGCTCTCACTGACGACAACAAATGCCGGCAGTGTCTGGAGGTTCGTAAAACCCCCAGGAAGAGTAATGACGTATGCTGATTAATACTGCCACCAGGCTTGGATTCTGAAAAAAGTCACCGCAAGGCGTTCCAAAAAGCTTAGATTAGAAATGATTAAAAGGTTGGAAGACACACAGTCCACTGGACCTTTCTTCGTCAGCACAAAGTTTATCAACGGTAAAGCATCCCGGTTCCAACTTGGACACTAACCCCATCCCAGATTTCAAAGCAATGACCCGTTCATCCAAAAAGCTTCCAGTTGCCTCGATGACAGCAGATATCATTTGCCAACATCGTAGATTGCAGCCAGCTGGCCAATTTAAAGCTGTTTCACAAGAGGTGAAATGTTCCCATACTATTACTGGTTTGAGAAGGCTCAGGGAAAAAAAAATCTGTGTAGATATGGGACTACCTTGTGAATCAATGTGATGGAAACATTCAACCTGATCAGATCCTATTTGGAGACGTGAATGTTTGTGGTGACTGCCTGCGGGAGAGAACTAGACTCATGGAAGAGGCCCAGAGAGAACAGCAAACTCTGGTTTGAACTCACTCTTTCCACACAGAAGTACAAAACTAAACTTTTTTTCTTTTTTATTTTTATCTCCAGAGAAATGAGAGAGTGGAATTCCGCAGTTTATTTGTGGCAGCTTCATATGACTTGAAAGAAAAAACAACGTGCGGAGCACACTTCCACTTTCTTTGTGAAGCATTGTAATGTAAACAATAGGTACTGCGTAGTACCCACAACTTGGTACAATACATGGGATAAATACACTGAGTTGACAAGTTTCGAGCGGTACGTTACACTCTTTAGAAATGAAACTCCGCGTTTTACTCACAAACAAAATAGACCTGGGCCAATTGATAACAGAGAGTTTATATGTCAACATGGCAGACTCGGAATAGATCTCCTCCGAAATATTTTCCCGGGAGTGAGTGCAGATGGTGTCACTTCTGTTCAAGATTCCCCATTCCGCCTCATTCCTGAGAAGTGGTTCACTCTCTTGGGGGAGAGGTATAGTGGCTGCGAACCAACAACAAATTGCAATGGTGATAACAAAGCCAAGGTATCACATTCACGAAGGTACCAAGATTTCACTGCAAGTCATCAGCAACCGGAATTCTTCCAATTTCAGCCCCGATCGACTTGAATTTGTTCTTGATCCTATCTCTTGCAAAGAGTGCGTCCCAGTCCCGAAACCTGTTGATCTGCCAATAACCGTTTTCTATGATGAGTTCATATTCATCAAGAAAGGTTTGCTTTCCTCTGTAAAAACTCAAATGTAACGAGTGCACAGAAGGTACATCCTCCCAACAGACTGGTGAAAAACTGAAGGTCAGTTCCACCACCACTGTGGACCAGCTTCGTTTGATGATTCTTCAATACATGGTGTGCCTCATAGACTTACCACCGGTGGTGATGGCATTTAACAGATAACACCAGGAAGTTGAACCGATCCGGCAGAGGCTCACCATGATTGAAGATGTAACAAGGAATGTTGTTGAACTCCGGCGTGGTACTCTCGGAGAACACCGAGTTCGAAAAGACTCTGTTATCTTTGTGGAGCAGGTAAGGCACAACAATCAATTAATTTATTTTAATGGTTTGTGTTAATTCATATTGCAGTTGAAAGAGGATAACCCCGACGCCATTCAAGATGACTTGGCCCTCGCAATTGCGGCCTCCACCGCCATGGCCGAATCAGATAAGAAAAACAGCAATGCCAATAACACGCGGAGAGTTGCGTTCGAAGGTAACGACCCCTTAGTTCATCCTGCATGCGCATTTTTGCGGCGCAAGTTCCCACCCACAAAAAACTTACTCGGCTCATTTTCGTTCATCTTGGCAGGATCGGGACTCTCAAACGCGCCGCCGCCAAAGCAGGCCGCCGCACCCAGGCCCAAAACACCCACGACGTCCAAAGAGTGCCTTGTGTGCACATTCATCAACCCCGCAACCGCCAAGAAATGTGAAGTCTGTGATGCATCTCTGTGACAAACCAACAGCCCGGCTTTTTTACAAAGATCTCAAGCTCCCAAAGGCACACACCCCAGTGCTCGTGCGTGCCTTTTTTCTCCCCAAGTTTCGTATACCAATCCACACTATTTCTCAATGTTAATCTCTGCATCTCCTGCTGTTGATTCTTTTCTTTGAGACCACTCTTCTATTTTTTTTTTTACAGAGAAAAATCGTTGTGTGGAGTTAGAATGTCGACGGACACGAAGCCGGCAGACGCACCTACGACACCTACGACGCCGCCGGCGACAACGACTGACCCGCAAAAGCAGCCGACCTCAGACCCTCGTCAACCTACACCGGGACAACCAGGACAACCGCCACCAACGGGAGGGCCTCAACAGCCCCCTCCTGGTTGGCCTTTCATGTTCCCTCCTGGTATGCTTTTTTTTTTTTTTTTGTGCGTTCTCTTTCTTGGCTTAATTGGTAACATCGGTGACAGGGCTGTATCCACCAGGGGCGTTCCCTCCCGGGCCACAACCAGGGCAACCAGGGCAACCTATGCAGGGACAACCAGGGCAACCACCGAGCTCTGCATGTATTTACAACCTCCCTCATTTACTTATATTTTCGTTTGTGACCTCACGTCGAAACTAGCATTCACCTCCTCCATGTTTCCGCCTGGCCCTGGACAACCACCACTTCAGGGATCGTATCCCCCAGGCCAACCAACACCTGGACAGCCTTTGCAACCTGGGCAGCCAACCCCTGGGCAGCCTTTGCAGCCCGGTCAGCCTACGCCAGGTCAACCGATTCAAGGACAACCGGGGCAACCTATGCCAGGACAGCCGGGACAACCAGGGCAACCGATGCAAGGACCACCGATGCCAGGACAGCCGGGACAACCTGGGCAACCAATGCCAGGGCAACCAGGACAGCCGGGACAACCAGGGCAACCGATGCAGGGACAACCTGGGCAACCAATGCAAGGACCACCAATGCCAGGGCCAGGCGGAAACATGGAGGAGGTGAATGCTAGTTTCGACGTGAGGTCACAAACGAAAATATAAGTAAATGAGGGAGGTTGTAAATACATGCAGAGCTCGGCGGTTGTCCTGGTTGCCCTGGTTGTCCCTGCATAGGTTGCCCTGGTTGCCCTGGCTGTGGCCCGGGAGGGAACGCCCCTGGTGGATACAGCCCTGTCACCGATGTTACCAATTAAGCCAAGAAAGAGAACGCACAAAAAAAAAAAAA
>JAHLWZ010000583.1:0-40180 GCA_020536535.1 Pelomyxa schiedti | reverse complement strand
CCCTCCTGGTATGCTTTTTTTTTTTTTTTTTTTTTTGCTCTTTTTCCGGGCTTAATTGGTTACATCGGTGACAGGGCTGTATCCACCAGGGGCGTTCCCTCCCGGGCCACAGCCAGGGCAACCAGGACAACCTATGCAGGGACAACCAGGGCAACCTACGCAACAGCCAGGACAACCACCGAGCTCTGCATGTATTTACAACCTCCCTTATTTACTTATATTTTCGTTTGTGACCTCACGTCGAAACCAGCATTCACCTCCTCGATGTTTCCGCCTGGCCCTGGACAACCACCACTTCAGGGATCGTATCCCCCAGGCCAACCAACGCAACCAACACCTGGACAGCCTTTGCAACCTGGGCAGCCAACACCTGGACAGCCTTTGCAGCCCGGTCAGCCTATGCCAGGTCAACCGGGGCAACCTATGCCAGGACAGCCGGGACAACCAGGGCAACCGATGCAAGGACCACCGATGCAGGGACAACCTGGGCAACCAATGCCAGGGCAACCAGGACAGCCGGGACAACCAGGACAACCGATGCAGGGACAACCTGGGCAACCAATGCAAGGACCACCAATGCCAGGGCAACCAGGACAGCCGGGACAACCAGGGCAACCTATGCAAGGGCCACCGATGCAGGGACAACCTGGGCAACCAATGCAAGGACCGCCAATGCCAGGCCAGCCAGGACAACCAGGGCAACCGATGCAAGGACAGCCTGGGCAACAAATGCCAGGGCAACCAGGACAGTCCTCTTGGTTCCCACCCAACTATCCTTATCCTCCACCAGGTTACCCTTATCCCCCCCCAGGTTATCCATATCCACCACAGAATTATCCGCCATATCAGCCCGGCCCACCACAACCAGGGCAACCCCCGCAACCAGGACAAGGATCACAACCAGGACAACAATCAGCTGTCAAGCCGGGTCAACCAACACCTCCTGGCCAACCAAATCAACCACCGCCAGGTTATCCCCCCTACCCTCCATACGGATATCCACCAAGTTACCCACCTTACCCATATGGATATCCCCCACCAGGCTACCCACCGTATCCACCATACCCAGGGCAACCTGGACAGCCACCGACTCAGCCAGGCCAGCCTGGTCAGCCCCCAACTCAGCAAGGTCCCCAAGGCCGAGGCTATCCACCCCAACCCGGATATCCACCTCAACCTGGATACCCACCCCAACCGGGTTACCCTCCCCAGCCAGGTTATCCACCACAACCAGGTTACCCTCCACAGCCTGGATACCCTCCCCAGCCAGGTTATCCTCCACAGCCAGGCTACCCTCCTCAACCGGGTTATCCTCCACGTAATCCTGACCCTCCACCAACTGGACCTCAACCTGGTTACCCTCACCCAGATCCTAAACCAATTGGACCACAGCCCGGCTATGGCAACCCTGATCCTAGAGCAGTTGGACCACAACCAGGTTACCCTCCTCAATCCGGTTCCGTAATCCGTTCTGGCTCAGCAGTGTACCCACCTCAGGGGGGATCATACCCACCCGGGACTGTTTACCCTCCTGGAGGTGCTTACCCTGGTCCCATGTCCCAAGTAGCAGTGAGTCGTCCGCCACCTGGTGGAACAGATCGCGGCTTGAGATTCTTCAATAACCTGGCGGAATCTTTGGCACGGGATTACACTTTGTGTGCACCCATTATATTTTAGAAAGTGAACTTAATGTGCTTCTAGGATTGTCGACAAAAGTGGTTCTATGAGCAGCGGTATTGGCAGGTACTCCTCCTAGCCTTATTCCATTTCCTCACAGTTTCTGCAGAGGGAAGAGTCGCTGGGATGCCGCCAGGGAAGCCGTTGGTGAGTTTTTCTCAGTTGTACGTTGTTTCTGACAATCTGCAGCAATTCTCGCGCCTGCAGTGTGCAAAGCAGATCCCGATGGTGTTACGGTTTACTTCTTCTCTGATAACTTCAGCAAAGAGACTGGGATACGAGATGAACGAGTTGTAAATCAGCTCTTCAACCGCTACCGCCCAGGTGGATCCACTGATCTTGCTGGCGTTCTCCGCAAAGCATTCAGGGAACACTTCGACAATGGAGCAAAGCCCGAGACAATTCTTGTTATCACTGACGGGGAGCCCAATAGTCAACCGGCAGTTGAGAATGAGATTATCCAGTGCACCAGACGACTACGGGATGACGACGAGCTTTCTGTCTCGTTTATCCAAATAGGGGAAGACCCCGGTGCCAGAAAGTTCTTGAAGAACCTGGACAATGGCCTGGAGAGAAAAGGAGCTAAATTCGACATAGGCATCACCTCTTCCCTTCCCACCCATTTAACGCTAACAATGCGGCAGTTGACACTAAGACCGCCGATGAAATGAAAGGCATGGACTTTGCCACCCTCATTTACAAGTCTATCACAAGCTAAATAATCCTTCCTAAGTGTGAAATAATGCCACATTCTTAATCCTACTTTCTTACCCTTTTTGTTTTATGCCTTTTCATCATCACTATCACAGCTTTGATGAGGCTATAAGCCTTGCCACATACGCGTTGTTCTCCCTACACAGAGCATCCCTCAACTGTGTAACTTTGTCTGTGAGTTCCTCATCAGGCAGAGTGGTTGGTATTCTGCACAAGTCCTTTAGGAACTGTCCTACAAGGAACCGTCCCCTTGCCTAGGGTGTTTGTGTGATTAGCGAGGAGTTTGGAGGATAATAGAGTGTGGTGGTGAGATATGCCATGACAACATACCATTTCCTCCTCACTTAGGCCAGTAGTATCCACTGACGAACGGACTGAAGACGTGGTCGTTGTTGGGGGTGTTGAGGACGCGGTCCGGGGTAGTTTTCTTGGTGTGCCGAAGTTCTCTAGCTCCTGGGCTTTGCGCTTTGCAATCTGAATGACTGCCGGCGGGAAGTCTGCTAGTTCCGCGACGTGAATACCGAAGCTCTGGTCACACGGTCCATCTTTAACCCTGAGCGGGGATTGAGAAATGTATATTGGTATATAAGGGCTTTTGGTATGTGGTTGTTAAGATTGGGAAGATAACACACTGATACTGGAGAACAAGCCGGTTCTCTGATGTGTGCGCGGTGACGTGCTTGTTTTTAACGAAAGGTATGCGTTCGCTCAAAGCTGTGAGCTCATGAAAATGTGTAGCAAATAGGCATAGGCATCCAATTTGGTTGCATATGTATTCAGATATTGCCCACGCAAGACCAAAACCATCATAAGTTGAGGTTCCGCGGCCAAGTTCGTCAATTATGATAAGTGAACGTGGGGTTGCTGTCTATTGCGGTGTTAGAATTGTAATGCTAATAGTAAATAGTGAGGGAAGATGTTTTGTGTTGGGAGTACAGACTCTGAGTATGGTGGCAGTCTCAAGCATTTCTGCCATGAAGGTAGAAACTCCCCTGAGTTGGCTGTCACCGGCACCAACACGGCAAAGGATGCAATCTACTATGCTTAAATGTGCCTTGGAGCAGGGAACGAAACTGCCAAGTTGGGCCATTACACTTATTACACCAATCTGATTTTTGACATTAAAGAAAGAAGAGCCTGATGTCAATAGGTACCTGTCTTATGTAAGTGGACTTGCCTCCCATGTTAGGGCCAGTAATGATCTGGAAAGTTGATTCCCCTAAAATTGCGTCAAAGAACGGAACACCTTGCATTTAAACATACCAGATCGGAGCTCAACATTGTTTGGTATAAAATGTATCCCTTCTCCTTTCTCAACACAGGGATGCCGAGAATCAAGCAGGACAATCTCGTTTCTTGCCGGACTGCTTGAAGGAGTGGAATCTACAACAGAGACAGAAGGCACAACTTCGGGGCGAATGTACTGTGTAGGAGCAACGCAAGCAGCCTCAGCTAAACTAGAAGTGAAGGTGAGGGAGCCACATCAGTGAAGGTCCTTAGTTTACCTCAGGAAAACGTCAAGTCTGGAGACAGTATAAGCAACAAGTTCTATGAGCGGGATAAAGCTTTCTTCAACAAGGTCAGTGACCAAAAAGAAAAGCAGAATCAACTAACCGGTAATTTCTTTGACTTTGTCTGTGACAGCCTGTGAAAGGGCTTGATAGTTTTCCTCCAGTTCGTGTTGTTTGGAAACAAGACGCTGGAGGTTTGTTGTAGTGAATCTGCAAGCTCCTTTTGCGTTGTCTATGATCCGATAGTTTTTCCCCTGTACGTGTGACGAATCCTACATCATAGATATGTTTTTTTTTTAAGATAACAAATGGACTCACCTTCTTTGTGACTCTGAAGAGGAAAAAATGTTGGGGTGCCTCCACAAGTTTGACTCTAGAAACAGGAATAGACATTGAGTCAGCTACGCTTTGCTGCTCGGCGGTAATTTTTCCAGAGATCGCTTCTCTGCTCTTCTCGATGGCCAGGAGGTCACCGTTTTGTGTCGGATTGATTTCATACCTGTATGGAATGTGAGGGGTATTTATGTTGTGGTGAGGTTCATACACATGTTCTTTTTCCACCTTCTCCATGTTTATTGCCGTTTCTACAAATTTGATGTACTCAGAACAACCCTCAGAGTTTTCCTGTTCAATTGATTACCTAAATACCTTGCTAGGCAGTAGAAAGACCTCTAGGGGAATCAAAAATTCCTCCCGCATTGGAGCGTTATAGGGTGTTTGAACTTCTGAGAGTGCGTCTTGCAAAATTTGGATTTTCTTTATTACACCATAGAACGATACGGTGTCCTGCAATTTTGTATTGAATATGACCCTTTGTAATGGAAAGGTAAGATACCTGAAGTGTTCCCTTGTGGGAAGAAAGCCGTTTTGCTAAACGATCCAAATCTGGAATTCCTTTGATTCCTTCCTATTTGAGGTGATTTGACGAATGGATGCAGAGACTGTTGAACCTGAAGCCTACGGCGGGCAGATGTATCAACCACTAATGCTTCTACTCTGTCTTGCCGCTTGACTGTGCACAGTGAGAAAGGTAGTAGCAGGAGGGACAATACTTATTTCATTGACATCTATCAAAGGTTGCTTTATCCATCTTATTAACTGTCTCTCTCCCATCGAAGTCTGGCAGTGATTCAGAATATTGAACAAGTTCATTGCTCCAGGGCCTTATGAGAGTTTAGAAAGTCAGGAGCACCAAACAATTATGAGAAAACCGTCTTTGGGAGAGGGCACAAGATTGAGGGCGCTCATGGCAGCACCATCCAGTTTCATAAACTGCTTGAGGTCAACTACTTCCAATTTAAAGTGTTGTTCACCGCTGGATAGCAACTGAAGACAGTGAGGTGACTCTTAAAGGAACGCGAAATCAATAGAGACTAACCTCCAAATACTTAATTGTGCATGCTAGAGCTTGCATTGCCAACCGTTTTTCCAACGCAGCTGTTACGAATGAGGAAAGAGAAGTAACAAAGCTAGATGATACCAAGGTGAGGTCGTATATCTCCAAGTAATCGTGACAAGTCTTGTTCAATGTCTTTTGCATTGAAGTCGGCTGATGAAGATCAGAAAAACAAAGAAGTTAAGTGTTGGGTGCCTTTCTTCTTTTGGGTAACAGCAACATTGGTGCGTTCCAGCACTTGTAATAGTCTCTTTCCTATAGCGTTGTTTTCAGCCACAGTTTCTATAAGGCATTCCTTTGCCCCTCTCTGTACTACTGCACACTGATAATGTTAGGAGCAAAAAAAAATATCCTTCTTCTGGGTAACCTCTAAATTTGAAAGCTGGTCATCATCAGGAAATTCCATTACTCCTATTGTCTGAGTGTAGGAGTCCACAAAAGCCACACCAACATTCTACATGAGTTAGGAACCCCTTTAGTGGAAATAATAATTTGTCTACCGTGGCAGAGAGGGTAGAATGTGTGACAAGTGAAAGAATGACTGAGGAGTCATGCATTTCGGCCGATGCGAATATGGTATCTTCAAACTGCTGGAGATTTCCCGGAGATCCCTATGACGTAGAGTTAGAATTCTATGGGAAAGGGTCTCAGGCCATACACGTTTTACGGCAACCCATTCATGATTCACGAATGCGAATACTTCCACAGAGAGGTTTTTCTTGAGCAACATATCATGCACCATATCTTGGAACTCAATCCCCGCTCTCACTACAACATATTTGAGATCGTCAGCAATTCTAGATATTCAGATATAGTTTTGTTAGCCCAATGCTAAGGTCGGTATAGGAATTCCCACCTAATCCCCTTTTTTGATTTATAATATTCCAAGGCAATGTAGTCAGCGTTGTGGTCATGTGCCTGTGCAAAGTAGGAATTTTTTTCCACGTATCAAGAGAGAAAACAACTCACCGTGAAATACTTCCCACGGTCAAAGAATCGTATGAGTGTGGGTATTTGTTGCAAGCGCTTGAACATAGTAACAAAGCTACTATCTAACATCCCCCCAATGTAACCGTAAACAACACAATAACACACAACAGAGTGAGTCGAGTACCAGATTTGAGCTCGAAACACTTCTTATCTGCCTCCTCGTCCATCTGTTATTGTCCCTCCCCCGCGCGATGCACACCCGCTCCCCTTATTGTCGCTTTGATCTGGTATCTAATGCACCGAAATCCCATCATCACCATGAAGGACCTTTTCCCAGAAAACCACCATTCGAATGGCCAGTAGTAGGATGGACGACGGTGGCCCCGCCACAGCAAAAAGAGGAGACGAGGAGGGGGACCACGGCGTCGATTGCGTGGTGATCGGGGAGGAAGCCGAGTTCCTGCTGGGCCCCCTCCTCGCCCGCGCGGCAGCAGCAGCCCAGCAGCCCCCCCCACACGTGTGGCGGGCCAACGGCGCCTGCGACCCACGCCCAGGCTCATGCGCCGACCCAGGGGGCGGCGGCGCGGCCGCGCGCCCACCACCCCCCGCCCCCTTGGGTCTGAGGGTGTGGGGGGGCTACGACGCGTGGTCCCACCGTGGGCCGACGGGGGGCTCCCGAAGCTGGGTGCGCGTTGTCGTCACGGTGATTCAGAGCGTGGGGGACGTGCTGGCCCCAGCCACCAAGAGGCAGCTGGCCCACCTGTACAGCACAGAGGGGGAGGAGGGGCAGGAGACGGCGGAGGGGGCGGAGGCAGAGGGGGGGGGAGGAGGGACAAGGGGCGGGCACCCGCGGGGCTGGGGGAGGGGGAGGGGGAGGGACTGGGGGCAATGTGGTGCGACGGTATTTGATTGTGTACAGGGGCCCCCATGTAGAGATGAGGCGGCCGGGCCAGGGAAAGGCTCTCATTTGGGCCGCACTCTTGGTGTGTATTCGTACCCCATACGCGACTTACTAATTTAACAAGGATACAAGATGTACACGCGGAAGCTGATACGGTGGGATGAAACCAGGGATGCGGAGTCACTGGCCGGATTGATTTCGGAAATTCTGGAAACATCGCGCTACAATGGCGGTATGCCCAGCGTTCCGTCTATGTTCGCTCGTTCAATATAATCGCTGGATTGCCCACTGATTTCTCTCAGGGGTTACAGCTTCTCATGGACACTCGGGCCACTCGCCATTACCCCTCTCTTTTGCGCCTGGGGAAACCATTGATATCGCGGAAATGGCTCCTTCCACTGTGAGATATATGTTAGAGCTTTTCCAGGAACCATCATCTGAATCTGAAGTACAAGAAGTGGGTGCAGAAGGGAAGCACATCCCGGTGGTTAATTTCAAGGGATTGGCGCTGCAGAGGTGGATTCAAATGAGGAATTGGCCAGCAGTACAAGAAATGATTCTTACAAACGCTCTAAAACGCAAAGATGTTGACCTTTCAGACTTGCATATGGACTCTGTGCCAGATGAATTAAGGGGACTTTGCTGTAAAAGCCTGAACCTCTCTGGAAATTACATCCACGGGCTCCCGCTGTGGTTCTTTCACTCCCGTATCAAAACTGTTATCTTGGATGAATCCAGCCCCCTTTTGGCAAACGTGCCAAAGCATTTGAGGCAGTCTAGATGGAGTTCCCTGAGACATTACCTTCTCTTTGGAAAGCCACCTATGTTTCCATCACTTCATAAAATGGTTCTCATTGGCGAAGATGTTTACGGCAAATCAGCTTTTGTGGATTTTCTAGTGTCAAACAAAAACAGACTCAAAGTAAAAAAAGCAAGCTCTACTCGAAAAACTGGCCTCATTTCGATTCGAAGCCAATTTAAGCTCTCAAAACACTCAGATCACACCTGGACTGCATGGGAATTAGGTAATAGTTTTATGTAACAATCTAATTCATTCATTCAAAAAGGGGACAGAGAGAACGCATTTTACCCACTCCTCTTTACTAGCAAGTCAGTATTTCTGCTCTTCTTTGATGCCACTGATTACAATCGTTGCAATACAGAGAGGATTCACTTTTGGCTTGGGGAGATATCTAAATGTCAATACCAATACAACAGAGCTGGAAGGGCAAAAGTTGTTGTGATTGGAATTTCTTCTCACAAAAGAGACAGAAACTTTTCTCTCTACATAAACGAGAAACTTCTGGAGCCGTGCATCACACCACACCTTGGGAAAAACCTGAAGTTTATTGGCTTTTACACTCTCAGCACGCCATACACTGAAGCAGTGTCATACAGTTACCCGTTCTCTGGGGGTGGGGAAATAATTCTGTACAAACCTGGATATGACATAGCAGAAATGCTCGAGAAGAATGTCTCCAAGGAAGAGACGCCAGTTTCCCACAATTGGATGCTCCTCTGTAAGGCACTCCCGGAAAAAACTCTAAAGTGGACAGAGTTTCTTCGCTTGGCAAAGAAAAAAGGTGTGGGGACATCCAATAAGGAGCACATTGATGAGATAGACTTGTCCCTGTGCTGTGAGTTCTTGTCCGATGCCGGTGCCATTATCCACTTCAGGCATTCACAATTCCAATCGAACTCCCGCTTGAAAGACATGGTAGTGTGTCAGCCTTTGTGGTTCAATGACCTAATGGCTGCAGCTAAAGAATATGCCTCTGGCGACTCCTTCCTTTCTCTACTCTCACAAATGTCTCAGTATGCAAATATAATGCTATCTCGACAGGGTGATTCCCTTCGTGAACTTATGTTAGAACTGGACCTGATGTTCATGACAAATAACAGTCCCAGGCCCTACCTTTCTTTTTCATTCCTTCCTGCACCATCTCCTTCTATCTTCCACTGCAGATTGAATAAAATTTGGGAGGATCGCTGCCAATGTCCTGACGATCAGAGGGACATTGTGAATGGGAGGTCAATTGACTTTAGGTGCCCTCTAATAGAGGGACTAGTAAGCAAAGTGATGACCATGCTCTGTCACCTTCCTGATGTTACTGTTAACCTTTATTGGAAAACTGGAATGTGGCTTTCAAAAACTTTCAGTACCAAGGAATCGCCGATTAGCCAACGCTTATTGATAACATACCCAGGCTACAAGAATAACTCATTTGATGTCATAATGCTGACAACATTTCTGAAAGGAGAGGAACCCCACTGGAAGTGCAATTTGATGGCAATTGTAATTTCCTGGATGGAAAACTTTGTGAGGGAGAGGCATTTATCACAGGCTGTGTATTCCTATCCATGCCCAATTTGCTTATCGGAGCTTGTGCAAACTCCTTTCATGCTCCTGCCTGATGGCGCAGAAGGACAAGTACTACCACCACAGTTCCACTTCTTTTCAGTGGACCAGGCACAACTTACCGGAGGTTTTACAACGTGCAACTTTATATGCAAGCAAGGCAACAGAGCCAATAGCGGCACCCCAGTACATTTCACTGACCTAGTCCCGGAGCGCGATTTCCTTACTGTTACTCCTGGAGGTCCCACCAGCGCGGCCGTCGTTGGAACAAAACGACGACAGATCAACGGCTATGCAGCGGCAACAGAGGATGGCTCCCCTCGAATAACATTGCCTATGGCGAATTGTTTGAGGGCAATCCCCACGCACCCCAATGTTGTCAAGGTGCTTGGTTCCTGCATCCTTCAGACCACTAATCGGTTGTCGCTGGTTACAGAGGCCGTTACTCTCACTATTCCTCCTTGCTTCAAGGGAATTTTCGAAGACATTTTGGGCCTTATCCCACAGGCAATTGAGCTGAGCAACTTTCTTGAAATGTGTGTGACCCACGTTGCCACCCAAACTAGTGACCGGATACAACAACTCACCACCCTGGAGAAGATTTTCCCTATGAGCTTGAGAGCAAAGATACTGAGGAATGTAGCCTCGGGATTGCAACACCTCCACAACCAAAACCCCCCTCTCGTCATTCACGGTGAGATGCCGGCCGATCCCGGTTTGTTTCTTCAACTTATTCCTCCAATAACACACAACATAGGCCGGATTTTAGTAACTTCCTTGGATGAATCGGACTCTGGCCCTTGGGCCAAGGTCCTTCCCCCTTTTTTTTTTCATACAGAAACTCTTCTGAACAACAAACAGGTTGTCCCGGCCGCGAACGTGGTGGACCGGTTCACGCACTGCAGCACAAAGGATGATGTACGGAACTTTGGTAATAAATCCCTAATCAGTTTGCCCTTTTTTCCTCACCGATTATTGGCTAGGAATTCTTGTTTACCGGGTGATGGAGCCATTGGCGGACTTTGTTGAGATACAATTGGCCAATTCCATCCACACATCCACCGCAACCACCAACACCAAAACAACAGCAACAACAACATCAACAACAGCCAGGCCCAACCACGCAGCGCGGCGCTATGATGATTCATCAGTGGGATTCGTGAACACGGGACCCACAATCGCGCTGCTGCCGATACCCCACGATGACGTGCACATCCTCGTGGGCACTGCACACCCCCTCATGCAGTTGCAACCCACAGTCACCACCACCGCCACACCATCATTCTCGGAACCAACCACATCCATGCCAGATTGGGCCAGGCAGGTCATCACGTGCTGCTGGTCGCCGGTGACCCCCTCGATGTCCCGAATCCTCAATGTATGGGACCACTGCGAACCATAAGATCGTTGCAACGAGATCTCAACTCCTTCTCTCTTTTGTTTTTAGTTTCGCCGAAGAAGGAAAAAACAAGAAGAAACAAAAGGACATGGTGACAATGCCGCGGGGTTGTGGTTATGGGAGGTTGTGCGGCGTAGCGGTTACAGTGATGTTGTGCGCTGCGATCGGGGTTATGGGATTCTCTACGACGCGAGTGACGTTGTGGTCAGACGTCGAGCACTGCAACGATCCGTACTACGCTTATGGACAGGTGTCCCACAATCCCGGGATCGTTTTTTGTTTTCTTTTGAAAATTGGGCATTGCCGGGGGTTTTTTTATTACCATTGTGATGCGTTACTGTTTTTTTATGGTTTACGTTTTCCACGACTAACTGGAACTTTGAATTTCGTTTGGTTAGTTTATATACAACCCAGAAGCAATTGATATTCCTACCGTTAATTCGGAAGAGTGCACGTTGACGTCTTGTGAGGAGGGTAGCAGCGTAGAGGTGGAATGTGGTACCGTCTATAACTTGACTCTGCCCCAGTGCGTTTTTTTCGTTTCCGGTATGTGACACACAACACTGACAGTACAAAGGTCAAATACATATAACCTCTACAATGACGAACACTGCCGAGGAACCCCAATCGGGTTGTATGCTGATCCTGCCCTGTGGGATCCCTCGGAAGAGTGCAAGCCATACGACGAGTGCTGCCTGTACCCTTACGAGGATGCCTACTTCACAGTAACCTGTGACACGGACTATTCCCTCTGGGTGGATGTTTGCTATGACTCTAACTGCAAAGACTGTGAGACTTACGTTTCCGAGCCGTACTGCTACTTTATCCAAGGGTACAAGTCCGAATATGGCTATCTCTACTACAAGAGCATTCCCTGCAGTACGCATTCCATTCCCAAAAAACAAAGCAAATAAGTTTTGTCTAACTCCCAACCAGCTACACCCAGCACCGCCGGAACTTCCGCGGTTCCCCTCGCTATACTTCTTCTTGCAGCCATTCTATTGGCTGCTTTACTCTAACAACAACTACACCGGCACCCAAGAGCCACCAACCCAAATACAAAATAAATAAAAAAAAAAATACACGGGACAAACCCTTGCTTGTGGCACACAAGTGACTGTAAAAAAAAACGTACCCTTTTGACTCCTTTTTTCACATAATTTCATACACAACGAGTTGGTGATGCGGGAGGCGACACCTCCCACGGTACCGCGAGGCGCAGCGGAATGCGACGACGTAGGAGCCGCCGCAACCACTGCTACAAGTGGGACAAGCCCCGGATCCCCGATGACGGAAACCGTCTCCAAAGGCAATTGTGGGAGGCACGGTGGTGGAGCCAAGAAGAAAGTTACGTTTGGGGCCCCGGACACTTGTTTTGGGGAGAGTGCCAACAATAGCAGCAGTAGTACTAGTTGCAGTGTATCACGGCAGGATATAGGGGTTGTGGCTGTTGGGAATAGTCTTGGATGTGGCCGTGGGGGCCACAAACGCAAGAGGGTCGTTGGCTCCCCAGTACTCACGTAAATTTTTTTTTTTTTTTTGGAAAATATCAATGGGTGGAAAGGTGGAAACACTGGAAACTGACTACTGACCAATTATTAGGGTTCAGGATTGCAGTGTTAGGAGTGTGCTTATTTCTCCTGTAGCTCTATATGTGTGGACTATGTTTCTGATATTGTTAGTTGTGACATTGATTACCTTAGTTGCAAGCAGTAGATGGAGTTTCAGGGGGAAGAGTCCTGTTTTCAAGCCCAGGAGAAGCTGTTAAGCAGATGAAGGCATCCTACAAGGCGCTAGTGTCTTCAATAAAACCATCAGGTACTTTCCTGTAAAAGAATAGTGCCTGTTTTCACTGGAGAAAAAAGCTTTAGGAAAATTCGGGCATTGGGATTTTAATGCGGCACTAAGGTTTCAACCCTTAATTACTTGATAAATTATTCACTATCAGTGGCAGACGTTCTATGTACTACGCCCTTGCTTGGACTCAATCTGCAGCATCTCAGTATGATGAAGTTCATCCCCAAAACCAAACTATAAATAATTTTGTACAAGATCTCTGTCTGAAATAATACCTAAACAGCACGATACCGTGATATCCGAAGTCAAAACTCTACTAAATCCCTCTATGCCACAAGCTGAACAACCAACTGTTGCAGAAGTGCGAGGGCAATGGTTAGCCAATTATCTTATATTACAAGGATACATCCTCACTATCACAAGGATGCACGCACAAGTTTTACTCATACTTGAGACAGCTGTACATCATCACTTGTGCCTCAAGTGCAAGCAATCCGGAAACCTTTGCAGTAGCACAAATTCGGGGATACCTCCTCTAGCCGATCACCTCAGCAAACTTATACCGCTTTTGCGAAGCCTCAGCCTCTATCTCTCGGTGAACAGGAAAGAGGGTGAATTCAATCACTACGCGGACAGCTTTATTTTGCAGCACTACACACCCATTCTGCCTCCAAATTCCTTCAATCCTCTCATCCTAGCATTTGAACTCAGACCAACAAACAACAACCGGCAACACCCCCGCAAACAAACAAAACCCCAACGCAGCAAACTACCACCCCAACAACACAGTCCCGAATCCCACAGTCAACCGCATACCACCACTACAACAACCGCAACCTCCGCAACAAACACCAAACTCAATCAACAATCAGACCGCCTCAAATCCTGCTGCACTGGAGCCAAAACCGCGTTTCTCTCTGTGACCAACACTTCATCAACTGTTGTCACAGGTACAACAAATCCCTTGTCCCTGTGGTGGTGCCAACTGACCCCATTGCCATTGTCAAACAAAATTAGGTAGCATGCTTGATGCCTTCTCTCTTGGGTTCTGATAGTAATCCCAGTCTCTGAGATTGAGAGAATTCATCACATAGCTATGTACGCGAACCGTTTTCGTACGAAAACGAAGGAGTGAAAAAAAACCAATGGATAACCTTGTGCCGTTTTTCGATCAAGTCAAAAGCCTCCTTGGCTCATGTTTGTGAACAAAGAAAAAGCATTTTTAACTAGTCAATAATATTGTTGCTGTTGTAGTTCATAAATTTTACACACAGATGGAAAAGGGCACATTGACGATGTGGTTGTTTGTTGTGTTGGGCACCAATCATGTGGGAAGACCACTCTCATCAACGCACTTGTTCCTACTGTGGTTATGCCAATTCCAAACAGACTTGATTCCAGAACAACAACAGCAGCTAGTGTCAATGTTCCTAATAGTAATGCTATGGGGGGAGGAAGCAATACTGCCGCTACTGGTGGTGATGGTGGTTGTCCTGTTCCTGCTGATAATTCTGGTGGTGTTTTCCCTGTGGGAGTTTCTGCTACTTGCCCAATGGTGGCCCGGTTGCATCACAACGTGTGTATCTATGAATTAATGATAATACCAACCGGCATTAATCACCCTGACATGAACTAAGACTACAGGAGAAGAGTGGGCCACGTTCCTTCATAAGCCCACAGTTCGATACACAAACATTTTTGAGATCAGAGCTGAGTTTGCTAATGAGAGTGGTTAGTTCTAAGAACTCTTTGTTAACCCTGACTGTCCGAACAGTGAAAAGTGGCTCGAGGCCCATCATTCTCGAACTTTTTTCTCCACATGTTATCGATATTACGTTAGTGGACCTCCCTCCATTACCCAAGGTGTGCTTTTACTCTTGTTAAAGAAAAGAAATATTCATTTATTACCAGTCAGATTTCACTCTCCGGAAGGCTATTATAGAGTATGGTTGCTCTGAGATAGTTTTTATTCTCACCTCGAATAGGCTTATTTCCAATCCAAATTGCATAGTAATTACAGTGAACGAGGCACAGCTATCTGCAAATGTTGAAACTCACCAATTTGTTCAACTTGGTAAGCAGTTCTTCATACTACTCTCTAAGTGGTTATAGTTGATCCAACTGGTGTCCGAACAATTAAGGTCATCTCAAAAATTGATTTACTGGTATCTTATGTATGTTGCCTCAAGTAATTAATATAACTCCAGGGAAAAGATGTAGATGCCATGGCCGTGTAATTTTCCAAGTAACCATTAAGGAGTCCATCACATTTTTATGCAGTATAGGTGGGAGAAAAGTGGTTGCAGAGGATGTATTGGTGTTGTCTGCCATAATACGCGTATTTTTACAGTTATCTACTTTCCTCTAACTTAATTCCTGATAGGTTATGAACAACAGTTCCTACAACACAGCGTCTACCACCACCGGCAACAAATGGGAGTTTCCTATCTGCAAAAAACTTTATACCAGGTAAATCTTCACAGTAAGTTGCATTCCCTTAATCTCGCAGATAATTGTGGAAAAACTCAAAGCCATTCTTCCCGATGTAAAGATTAGAGTGAACATTATCCTGGAAGGCATGTACTTAATGTTTGGCCACCTTCTGACTGAAAGCAGATACTCGAAGTCAATTGGAAAAATATAATCAAGTACACTCGACAGTAATTTGTGATAAAGTGTGCATCTGCTTTTTTATTAAAAAAATCTTTACTCCAATAAGGGAGCTTTGCTACTTCAGCATCTCACTAAATTCTCCACTGAGCTGAGTAAAACCATTGATGGCACCATGAATTCCCTGTCACTTGTTGAACTGTATGGCGAATCAATTTTCTTACTATTTATGCTCGAAAAGGACGGGAGGAGCCCGGATCAACTATGTAATAAATGAAATTTTTGCTGCTCACGTTTTTTCCCTTCATGCTATGGATGGGATAACAGACCAGGACCTCTTGACAGCAATTCGGAATTCAACCGTATGCTGGAATTCCTTCCTTTTACCGGATATTGATTCTTTCTTACAGGGAACACGAACAGCTCTATTCCTCTCAGAAACCTCATTTGAAGTGCTGATAAAAAAGCAAATACAGAAGTTACTGGCGCCATCCATTCAGGTACAATTACCCCTGTTTCATTATGACTCAAACTTGTAGTGTTGCGAAATGGTGCATGAGGAGCTGGTACAAACAACTTCTAAACTTGCCACACAGGTAAAGATCTCCAGGTTTACCTGTATCTTACTTTCACAAAAGCATCTTTCTCTTTTGCCTCGCCTCTGCACCTCTGTAATCGAAACTACTAATTCTTTGCTCAATACAAATCTTCAACCCACTCGACAAATGATCGAATATTTAATCAAGGTACCTTTCAAGTACTAGAATGCAACTTACACAGCATAGATCGAGCTCGCCTACCTCAATACCTCTCATCCTGATTTTTCCACTTCTCAAATTTTGCGCTCCGTTCTTTCTCCCACTTCCCCACCCGTAAAGGTACTCTGTGTTATGTGACCAAAAAAGCCTAATTTTCTACAGGTAAAACCCCTTACAAGACCAGATATAAAGCCGATTTCGCCGGTCTCCGCTTCTGCGAAACCAACAATCACTCCAAGTCCGGCACCACCAACACCAACCAGTACACCGACAACAACATCTGCTGTGGGGCTACCTCCCATGACACCTAACCAAGTGGTGTGTAAAGCTAACACTATTCGGTTTTTTTCACCCTGAGGCAGTACCAATGTCCAATCTGTGGAATATGGTTTGAGGAACTCAAGGTTGCCCACAAACATATCGATGGATGCATACGCTCTACCACAAAAAAAGTACCAACTTTCAAAGTAACTAATTTTTTTTTTATAACAGTATCAACAGGAGCGACGGCGTTCCAGAATTGCAAGTGCATTGTTTGGACATTCCAGGGTGACTGCTTGAAATTTTTTTCCTGGGTTTATCCCCAATTATTCATTTTCTACCAGGTATCAACAACCACGGCATCACGAGCCCCGGCTCCACCATCATCTGCCGGGCCTCCTTTGGATTCCTCGGTAGCCACATCTCATTTGGAACCTCAACAACCACCGGAACAAGAAAAACCAACTGAGGAACCTGAGGAGCCTGAGAACCCCGATCCTATTGCAATCCAAAACGAAATGAAGGTACTGCCCGTCTCGCGTAATTATACTCTCACTCATCATCAACTCCTAGCTGTTCGTAGATGATCCCACCGTCGGCGAGAAAGATAGCATCCAAGTGAAGCTAATTGGTTTTTTTTAAAACTATGTATGCACATATTTACTTACCGCTTTCAACAGGTGCCTTCCTCGAAGCCTACTTTACGATTGTACAGAAAAACATAGCGGACACAGTACCTAAGGCCATCATGCATTTTCTGGTCTACAACACACTCCGCAACCTCCACACTACCCTTGTATCATCCCTATACAATGGTGATAATGACCTCTCCCAGCTCCTTAAGGTGCATTCAATTGAATTCTCCCTTTTTCATTGACAACAAACGCAAGGAATCACCACAGGCAGCACAACAAATGGCACAAATTAAAGAACAAATGACGAGGTGCAACAAGGCCATCACACAAATAACATCCCTCAGAGAATTCCATGTGTGAAAAAGTAGGGAAAAAACAGGTTTATTAATTGTACACTCTTGATAGTATTGACTATAGTACTTTGATTCTGGTGCTGCTTTTAGTGGGTGCTGTTATGTGTGGGGGTTTGTTGCTGTTGCTGTTGCTTCATATCTTCGGCGAACTTACCGAGAGCCAGTTTGAGAGCGGGTGTCAGTGTGATTGTTGTATTGGAGTCTTGGCTCCGGCATTGTTGAAGGAGGTCCTGTAAGTCTGCATCAAGAGACTGTTGATGCGGGATTGTCGAGTTGTTTTCTGGTGTAGGGGGTGATGGGAAGGCTTGTGTCGAGTGTTGCGGTGGTTGCTGTAGCTGCGAGGGTGGGTTCGGTGGAGAGTGTGACAGGAGTTCGGTGGAGGGAGTTCTGGATCTTTTGTGTGTGGGCTCCCGGTTATGCTGCCGGGTGGTGGGGGATGGAAGTGTGGGGTGGTGGCTTGTTGTGGTTGTTGTGGTTACTGTCACAGGAGGGCAGGGCGAATCTATGGTGACTGAAGTTGTGTTGCTGGTTGTAATTGTGATTGTGGTGTTTTTCTTTTTTGGTTGGGGTGGGGGAAGGTTGTGCATTGTGTGGGACAAGGACAATTTACGCTCCCAAGCTCCGTGTGTTTGGTCAATAAAGCAGAGCTCTCGGGAGGAAGGATTGATACAATTCCTCAGATGCGGCTTGATTGCATCTCCTCTTTGTTCGTGCTAGAGGGAGATTAGATGCCGGGAAAACTCATACAATAAAACATACGCCGTGGATGTGCCTTGAGAAGTTATTTGTCATTGTAAGAGAGCAATGTTCAAAGAAGCATCGGTATCTGCCTTCAGAGTCCCTTTCAAACATTTTAGCCCCATATTTTACCATTTGCCGGTGAAGGTCAGCTCCATTTGGGGGTGACCCATCGCCCTGGGAAGTAGATTTTTTCTGTCTGCGCTTTCGGTTCTGAGTAGGAGTTTGCCGTGCAGCTCCATCTTCCGTATCTTCTTCCGGCGACGATCTTGGCGTTTCCTCCTGTTGCCTCGGAGATTCGCTTGATACAGGGGGAGGCGCGGGTGTTGGAGGTGTGGGAGGCTTTCCGGCCTCCGCAGAGGGGGAGTTTTGTGGGGAGTTCCGAGTTTGTACTGTGAGCATTTCTTGTTGGGAAGCCGTATGGCCTGAAGGAACGTCCTTAGTGACAGGAGGTGCCGGAGTTGTATTTTGGGCATTGTTCTCCCGCTCATCTTCGCGTTGGCGAAGTGCCGCAACGACGTATTGTTCCTCCCAGTTTTTGACTGGTCGATACAGTTCCGGCGGGCAGTCGCTGGAACTGCGGTCCTGAGTGGGGTGGCTGACTTGCTCAAGGTAAACTTGTGAAGGTGCCTTCAGTTGCCCTGCTCTGATTGCCTCGAGGAAGTATTGTATTCCTAAGGCATTAAGACCGCATCCCGTCTGCCCTTGATTAGATGGCGCCTGATAAGCCAAAGTGAGTTTGGCCTATGCAAACAACAATAATATAATATACACCAATATATTATGTCGGGTAACGAAGTGTATTGTACCTGCTGTTGTAAACGCGGTGGTTGCTGGGATGAGGAACGTTGTTGCTGCTGTTGTGAACACAGAAACGACAACGACAACTTCTGGTTATCCATACAAAACAAACGTCTTTTTCCCCAGATCTCAGCCCCACGCACGTTGTGTTGTGTTGTCTGTTTTGTGTTTCTTTTTTGTTTCGTGGTTTGGTAGTTATCGTATTGGCATTCGCGCCGGGCTTTTACAGTACGCCACTTCCATCTTTCTTTTTGTTTAAAAGGCGTTGAAAACTCCCGTAGATCGTAACGACCGTTTTGTGACTGTGAGTGATTGACTGCCTTTCTGGGGTTGACGGTGCTACTTTTTCGCATCCCCCTTCTGTTATCCTGGAAAACGAGAGGAAATTTCATCTACTATCAAACGAAAGAGAGAAGAAAAGGTGTAGCATTGTTGAATTCAACAAAACTTCTGCCCTCTCAAAAGACACTTCTTCTTGCTTGCTGTTGTGTGCTGGTACTGCGGGTATCTATCTCCGGGGCTAGCCGGATTGTGCGTGGTGTGTATATGCAATTGGTTGGGTGGTTTTAGTTGTGTGATGGGGGGAATGGAACAAGGGCCCAGTGAGGAGGTGGAGGAGGTAGCATGACAACACCACAGCACGAGTTGGCCAACTGTGCGGTTATGCTGGGGATCGAAGCGGTGGGGTGCGGAAGGGCGGGCGGTGCAAACAGTGTGGCTGGGCTGGATGCGGGGTAGTGGTTGTGGTGATTTGGTGTGTTTGGCTGCGGTGACGCGAAGTCACAGTCCGGTGGGAGGTTTGTTGGTGAGTTTGGTGTGTCTGGTGAAGATGGTGAGGGTGTTGTGGAAGGAGTAGCTAATGAAGAATTACATGTCGGCGAACTAGACTGTGTCGGGGAATGTGTGATGGTATTCTGAGCCGGAGAGGAATTAATCGTGGGTGGGGTAGAAGGGGGAGTGGAGGGTGTAGAGGGTGCTGGGGGTGACGGTTGTTCTTGTGATTGCTGGATAGTGGTCGGGCGATTTTGGTCTGACTGTGTTCCTTGCAACATCCAGTTAAGTAGTGTGCTTTCTGCAAATAGCCATTCGTCATCCTCTATGATAAGGTTGGTATGCAAGACTTGGTTCAAACGAATACCATTTAATTTTTGGATCTGACGTAAAGTGGACGGGGTACGGGCCTGCTGTGGCAAGTTTATCAGGGCTTTTATTTGAGAAGTGATCGATTCTCTTTCATCTCGTAGGGAAGCAAGTTGAGCTGAGGGGAAGGAAAATAAGTTAGGGAAACTAAACATGTGATTGTTTACATTGAAGTACAAGAGGATCGGTCCTGGGTCTTTTTGTGCGAGAGGGAGCACCTATGGGAAATAAGAAGGTTTAGAGGTGTGCGTATTATTGCTGATTACCACAATTCGGTGTTGCACACCGCTTAACTGGTGGCGGAGAAACGTCCCGGAGAGGTGGTGAGACTGAACGGGAACTGGATTTCTTTACTTGCTGCGGTGTTGTGCAAGTGTTGTGTTGTACCTGCTCGTTAGTGTGTAACCGGACAGGCACAGTTTGCGTTTGTGAAGTGTTGTTAAGCGGCCTTAGATTTCTTCTTATCGTCACTCTTATCGCCGCTGCAAAAAAAAAAAAATGTGTCAATGTTATCATATCACGCATGCATTTCTTAGTAGTTGCTTAGCAGAAACATACGCCGAGGGGGCGCGTCCTCTTCCACGTCATTTGTTCTCGTATTTTGCATGAGTATGTGTTTTTTAGCGTGGAGCTTAGCCATCCGCTCGGTAGTCGGCCTCGCGGCGTTAACGCAATCAACAGGCGACGTACAACACGTTTTCGCGCGTGTAATTTCGATCGGCTTTCGGACGTGTACCTGAGCCCACAGTTAAAAAAAAAACTGTATCTCTAAATAAAGTTTTCTTGTCAAACACAACTCACCTTGACGTCGTTTGCGCTCATTGCTGTTGATGCCGAGATCCGATCCGCGTTGCGCTTGGCCCTTTGAAGTTTGTTTCTTTTTCGCCTCCGTTGAACAAGGTTATTCAACTTCCATTCCACGAAATCTGATCAGCTTGAAGCAACAAAAAGCTGCTGTTGGCACAGCCGACAAACCCCAGTACGAATCAATCCATACTTGTGTTCCACATTCAATCTTTCAGATGATGGATTCACTACTCATCGACTGATGACATTCAACCGTTGCAACCGTGTAACTGTTTCTTCGATTTTTTTTTTCAAAACAAACAACAAACTGCCCTCCTTGCCGCTGTGGAAGATCTTGCACATGTGTCGTGTTTCCGGCGTGTCGTTGTTGGTGCTGGGGATCGTAGTTGGCGTGTGCAGAGGTGACTACACTGATGTGACGATATCCGCATTGTGCGACATAAAGACCGAGCTCAACCCGCTGTCGTGGAGGGGTGTGTACGACCCTTGCAATGGGTACTACAACACGACTGATCCCTGTGGTGACGCTGCGCCACCTGGTGTCACTTGCACCAAGGGTCATTCTCCTGTGATAGAGAAAATGTACAGTTCTCTTTTTTTTCCCCCTTTTCCTTCTTCCTCTCATTCTTGGAATAGAGACTTACTGAATGACGAGATGCTTGGTTCTATCCCTCCATCTATTTGCAATTTGTCCTCCTTGACTTCCCTGTAGCCATTCCACCACTTTCGCGTCTTACTAATGGACATCAGTAATTTCGAAAACAACTTGATACATGACGCCATCCCCGATTGCTTAGATAAACTCACCAGTCTCACATCTTTGTTTGTTTCCCATTCCTTCACCTTCGATTCTTATATTTAGCAAGAGTCCTCTCACTGAATATGATTAGTGGTTATCCGCCACTGACATTAGTCGATCCACCACTCACTAAACTGTACACTTTTCTCCGCGGTGTAATCTCACATTTTTTTCAGGGATATCCACAGGAACGGGTTGGTTGGCCCACTTGATTTTGTCTGTGAGATGCCGACTTTAACCGATTTGTTCGAACCCTTTAGTGTCGAATCTGTGTTGACCCTTTCCATAGGAATGTTGCTGAAAACGACTTTACTGGACCCATTCCTGACTGTGTTTCTACATTAACTTCCCTGGCGAGATAGTGGGTCCTTCCTCAAATTATTCTTTAGTGATAAGATCAATAGCACACTCAACGGGAACCACTTCACTGCCCTTCCTTCAGCATTTGGGGAGATGGACTGGCTGACATATTGGTATTTCTTATTCGCATTATTTAAATTACTTATTGTCCTCTAGGAGTGCATGTCATAATCAGCTGTCAAGCACGTTACCTGATGTTTCCAGACTTACAAAACTAACTTTCATGTATATGCATTGAATTTTCCTTTCTTTCCCTTAACGACTCCCAGGGACATGTGCACAAACGAGTTGCAAGGAACAATCCCCGATTCTTTGTGGACACTAACAAGTCTTACATCTTTGTATGATCCCTCAAATGTGACAGTGAGTAACCTCATTAAGAGAGCTGGATGCAAATAACCTCCAAGGAACAATTTCCACTGCAATTGGACAGATGGGAGCTATTATATTGTATGCAGGCACAAGAAAATTACAACTAAACCCTTCAGTGGCATATCGGATAATAACCTCACTGGAACCATTCCCACGGAAATCTGCCAACTGACTGCAACCCGAATTATGTGAGACCTGTTTACCGACATTTCATTCTAAACCTTGAAGGTTCTTGAGTGGCAATTCGCTCAGTGGGGCACTTCCAGATTGCTGGGATAACTTGTTGAATCTTGAAGTTGTGTATGCTCCCGTTGCTTCTTGCTTCCTCTTTTTTATTTCCTTAGAGGGTTACAATACAATAAACTCTCTGGGCCACTCCCATCTTTTCAAGGATTTAGCAAGCTTGAATCTTTGTACACACAACTGTTTTAAATGATCCTTGTAACTGAAATTCAGGAATTTAGCCAACAACTTATTTACAGGTCCGCTACCTGATCTCAGTCGCAATTCTCGCATGCGAGATCTGTAAGAAACTAGTTTTCTCTCGTTGTGTAATGTTTCTCAGAATTATATCCTTCAACCAGTTTGAGGGCTCACTTCCTGCTTCTATTGTGGACCTTGTCAACTTGAAAGTCCTGTAACCGCCTCTCTAATTTCAATTGAGTTTTTCACAGTTTTTAGGGCCGTTACAGGCAATAAGTTTTCGGGAAGTGTACCAGATCTTAGTCATTTAGAACTGGTTTCACTGTACACCTCCACTCGTCACTTTTCTCCCCCATAATTTTCACCGTAGGTACTTAGATACCAATCAGTTCACTGGCACCATCCCTACAGCACTGTATGGAAAGCGAATTGCTGAATGGTAAACTTTTTTGTTGTTCTCCCTTAATTAATCTATTTCAGTGACGTATCTGGAAACTGTTTCGATTTAAATTCTTCTATACCGGAGTGGTGCTTCTGTTTCCAGAACAATTGTATCACTCCACTCATCCAAGTTTAACCCACCAACCTTTCAGGTGGTGCAACATCATCCGAAGACAACGGACTAAGCACCCTGGACATAGTACTTTTCATAATAGCAGCTGTAGCTGTAGTCTTGGTAGAAAACAAAATCCCGCCCCAAAACGCTAAGTTACTTAGGTAGTTGTTGTGTCAACTGCCTTGGCGATTATTTTCTGCCGGAGACCCAAAGGATACAAGAAGCAAATCAACTGATAGACTTTGCCCCTCTTTTATTAATAAGAAAGAAATCCCTTGTTTTTCAACATCTTTCTCTTTGTATTCCGCATTATGAACAGATAAGGAGAACTTAGGTCCTTTTCAAATTCTGCAAAAGCCACTCCAGGCCCTCTTTTAGCCTGGCACCGGTCTTTGCTGAGCACCCTTCTATTTGCCACATGTGGTCTCTTACAAGGTGAAGCTGCAGAGCTTCTGCAACCTAACTCAAAGGTGAGATTGAATTTATGGAGCTAAATTATATAGTTTTCGCTTTCCGGCACAAACAAAATGCACACCTGAGAAGCGGGGAGAGCACTCGGGAGGTCTTGTTTGTTAGCAAACACCAGAACTGGTACATCAGTCAGTTTGGGGTCAGTGAGGATTTCTCCAAACTCAGCACCCGTTTCAATTAGGCGAGTATCATCGGTGCTGTCAACAACATATATCTGTTATGGCGTGAGTAACACTGTTTGCGTGGGGTTTGTTGATAAATTGTTTTGGTAGTGTTCGATATTTGTTTACCAGTCCATCAACGCCACTGTACTAGTAAGGAGTAAGGTGAAGTCAATAAGAAGAGGTGGTAAATACATAATTTCGCCAGTAAGGTCTTATAGCAGAGTGTCCTAATCACCCATTATTTATAATGTAAGAACAAAGCAGGAGTGAGGGATGTTCATAAAAACAGAGGGCAAATAAATAAGGTTTCGACTATTCAGAGAATAGTTTCATAAGATATACCATAAACAAGAAACAAACAACAGAAACCAAACCGCATACCACCAATGTCCCAGACATCGAGCTTGAAGTTGCCGTGCCTGAGTGACTTGACATTGAAGCCCCTGGTGGGCTGCACGTTCTGGATGGCCTCGTTTGACAGTGACCTTAGTATAGTGGTTTTGCCCGCGTTGTCCAGCCCCAGTATCAACAGTCTCACGTCCCGCGATAGTGCACGGCTACCACCTCCCCCAAATAGAACCTGAAACAATTTCTTTGTGTTGTTGTTTGTGTAAGCAAATTCACAACGTTTTTTTTTAGTGGTTGAAAAAAGAAAAAAAAAATGCACATGTGGGTCTCCCCAGCCACACCCAAAACTAAAAGCACACCATTGGTGCAGTTGCAATGACAGGCTAGTCCCTCAAGTATTGTAAATGTAACAGCACCACAATGTTTATACAAGCACAAGGTTGTGTTCGTTCTGCTAAACCAAGTCAAACCCACCCAAACCAACCTCTCGACCCGTGCACCACCACGCTGAGGTTGCGAAAAACAATTGGTTTTTCGGCTGATCAAAGATCAACTACTGTGGGGGGGGTTGTGTCGATTGGGATCTCGAGGGGTACTCACACACAAGCAAGTCAGTCAGTGACAGATTGAATGAGTACAAGTAGTAGCAGTAGTACCAGTGCCGTTGTTGGTGGGGGTAGTACAACAAACATGCAGCAGAGGCAGGCGGTGTGTGTTTGTTGTTATTGTTCATTCTTACTGTTTGGTTTCTTCTAACCAGCTTTTTTTTTTTTTTTTTTTAGGCATTTGGAAAGTGGGTTCGGAGTTGTGTACCGAGTAGCAAGGCTTCTTTGATTCCTCCTCTTGGTTTGTTTTTCTACGGCACCACTAAAGATATTAAACAAATACCGTCGTATTAATACACTGCAGTAATTTGGTTTGTTTTTTTCCCTATGACATAATTTAGGGAAGCCTGGGGAAGTTGAGGGAGAGTGGCTTGCTGATGTGCTCAAATCTGGGTTGCTGTTTTATGCTGTATGTGACCTTGTTTGTTTGTAATGGTTCAGCTAACTGGGTACCAATCCACAGTTGTTTGAGAAATTTATGGCTGATGCTGCTAAAGAAATCTCTGCCTTCATAATCCAATCCCCTAATGAGGTGGATTCCAGAAACAATCTTCAGCTTGTAGTTGATGCTTTAAGGAAACTCGGAGAACCAATCCCTGAAGTTCCTGTGCAAGGTTTGTTTTTTTCTTTCCTTTTTCCTGATACTAAGGAATACTCTAGAAATGCAGCGCCAATCTGATTGGTACCTGAAGCTATTATGGCACATGATTCACCTCGTTGATGTAGCTTCTGTAACCTTTTCCAGTTGGAATGATCCTCATGCTACTTGTATAACCATTGGCCATAGGTATGAAAGGAGAAGATGCACTTTTATCATGGTGCCAGGAAAGTTCTCAAGTGATTCCAAATGTTGTAGTCAAGGATTTAACAAGCCCAAGGCTCGCTCTCCACTCCCGCTTATCGGTGTGTTGTAACATTAATGGTACAGTTGGTGTGATGGGCGTGCGATGTTGTCCTTGATTTGTGCACACAAAGGTGACAAAGTTGACATTAAGGCCTTTATTGAGGTTGAGTGCCTAATTTTTAACCAACCTTCTTTGACATTGAAAAGGGGACACCTGCCGCTATACTGAAATTTGTGTTCTCAGTGTTGGAACAAGCCGGTAAATTGCACCAAGGTTTCCAAACTCTTATTTACTGCCATGAAAGGTGTTCCTCTTTTATTGACAGCGGAAGATATTGCAAGAGGAGCCGATTCGCAAGCTTTAGTTATTTTTCTTGCCAAAATTTACCACATTCTTGGGAAAGCCCCCGCTGCCACAAAAGCCTCCACAAAACCTATCAGACAGAAAGTTAGTACTTTTTTCTCCAAAAAAATATTTCTAATTTTGATTAGGCCACACTCACAAAGATGTCTCCCCCAGGTATATAGGTACATTTTCGGTAACTCTAACTAATAATACTGTAACTAGCTGCAATGTGGAACCAGCAATCACCTCCAACACCCGGAAGCACCCCTGTTTATGGGTACCGACTCCATGAACTTTCCTTTACTCACCAACCACCCAGATTAGCTGAAGCACTGGACTTGGAGCAGCACTTATCTGACACGGAATTATCCAACTTCTCCCCGAGGATCACTGTTTTGGAAAAAGAAAATGCGGAACTCAAGTCCAAGCTAGCGGCACAACAAGCTTCCCATGCAGAAGAGGTTGAAGCCTATGAAAATGAGCACGCAACAGTCCTCAAAGAACTGGAGGATCTCAAGAAGCGTGTATCATCAGCCTCTCCCCCACACACCAAATGTGCCGGAAACTGTACTTCTGAAATATCCTCACTGAGGAAAGCACTTGCCGAGGAAGCGGAGAAAGTTAAGCAAGCAGAGAGAGGCATTTCGGAACTGAAGAGGCAATATACAAAATGCAACACACAACTAGAAACAACAAAGAGCCAATGCGTAGAAGCCACAGGCAGGTTCCAAACAGCTGAAGGGAGGTGCACAGAACTCACAGATACACTCCAAAAGAGGAATGCTCATGTTTCCAACCTAGAAACCCAAATCATCACCCTGATGCGGGATAAGACCTCACCAGTCTCTTCCTCACCAACAATAATCACAACAACCCCAACAAATACAGGACCAATATCAATACCTATGCTAGCAAGAGTAAGAGAGAACGAGGGCCTATACCACCGCATTGCGTGGGGCTCATTGATATTCCTAACTGGTGCTGTGTTTGGCTATGCTCTGAGGAGTGCAAAGAGGACATGAAGGTAGTAAAGAGAAGAACCGAAATGGATAAACACTACAAATAAATGAATAAAAGAATTGTACACAAACACAAACTGCTACAACTCCACGTAGACACCAACTAAACTTTTGGCTTGTGGTTTTTTGATTGTTGGTGAATGGTTCAGAACGTAAGGTATTTTTCTATTTAGGGGTAATACTCGTGGTGGGGGTGTGGAAGCTTTCAACTGAGTATTTTACTAGTATTATATTTGAATTGTGTGGTATAACGAAAGCATCAATTTGTGTTATTCATAGCATTATAATGTCGCATGCGACACGGTTAACACGGGTCCAGTTTCGTGGATTTGAAGTGGTTGTGGTACCTTGATGTAGCTGTGTGTGCGGCGCTTGTTGTGCCTACACCCATGATGTTTCGTGGCCGTTTTGCCATCCACGCCAACTGTCTTGGTCCTCTCCGATGCAACAACAAGACCCCAGGTTTTTGAGTTTACTTGAGTGGCTCTCAGAATGACCACAAAGAGCAGAAAAATGCTTAGACAATCGGCGAATTGATGGCATCACAGAACGGTGGTGACTCGACACACGGCAGGGAATTGACACATTTGCTGCTCATTTCGCGGGTAATTTGGGAGCACGTAATAGTGCCATTCGTCCTGGTAAATGGGCGACAGTGGCCGGCCGTTCCCATAATCAAGTGGGTGTGGGTTCTCGGTGTCGCGGAGGCCCTGTTCCCGCTTGTCCCTCGAGCCTGCCGCGCCGTGATGTCCATCGACGCCGTCGCCGACGAAGAGGACGGCGACATGCAGTTGCTTTTCACGTCACGTTATTTGGCGTTGAAGTGCGCTGGTCGTGCAGGGAGTGTGAAGTGCATGAGGTGGATACTACAAACCAAGGAAACAAGAAACAACACAAAGGACTGCCTCACTGTGATCAGGGGCCTCTGCTATGGTGTGTCAGCTCCAATAAAAATTAACAGTATTTCACCTCAGAAAACAAAATTTAATTTTTTGGCAACAGGGGGTCACATTGGGATGGCTCAAGAATTTATTCAGAGCAGTGGTTGTGGCTCATGGAGGGGAATTCCACTGTCATGGCCCACAACCGACCCTGACTTGATGGACGAAATCAAGGATGCCACTTCAATGATAACTGAAAGCCTGCTGTGGGATGCATGCCGAGGTGGCCACGTAGAGGCTGTGAAGTGGGTGATGTCAACATTTGGTGTTGGAAGTGAGGGATGGGAGCTCGTTGAGCCATTCAAAGCTGCTGTGAGAGGAGGCCATGCTGCTGTTTTGAAGTGGCTGGCATCCACAACTGATGCTGTGGCTGCCTGCAGAACTGCACTTCAGATGAGGAGAAAGCCCAATGACGCTTTTTTTGGTACCCCAAGCTTTGAAGTTGTGAAGCTGTGCACTGAGTGGCTCTGTGGAGGGGAAAGGAACTCTTGGTTTGGAGAAGAAGTACTGCTGTCATTCATTCGGTATTCTTCCTCAGGTTGTGATGACAGTGGCGTGGAGGAAGGTTGTCAGTGGATAAAAGACTCACTTCCAGTGAGAACTCCCCCAAACCTCCGGGATTGCATTGACAACCTGATGGCTTTCAAATGGGTGGTTAAACCTTTCCATGTCACACCAACAAAGGATAATGTGTACTACGCCCTCCGACGCTCAAACAGCATGGAACTCCTCCTGTGGCTACTGACATTCTGCAACAGTAACAGCACAGCCACTCTGGATGATGATGGTGATGGTGATGGGGTTGATTGCACTCCTGCTGGTATGTTCATTGGAGCATGCGCCAATGAGCTAATCGACTGTGAGCCAGTTGTGAGGGCCCTGTGGCAACAAAAAACAGCACAACCACTCACACTTACAACACAACAGCTTCACGAGTGCCTCAGTTACTCACTTGGCCATGCTCACATTGACATTGCTGATTGGCTGGAGAATACCTTCCACGTGATGGGAGGTGTGAATGCAGATCCTGATATGACAAGGGAAATTTTATCAAACACCAACTCCTTCCAGGGTGTTCAGTGGTTCGTATCAAAGGCAACAGCAGTTCGAAATTTCAGTGCGAGTGAAGTGCATGAAGCACTGGCAAACAAGTTGCAGTGCAGTTGTTGCAGGACTTCTTTGTTCTTGTTGGGAATCTTCAACATTCCAATTCCACCTCACCTCAGGCCAGTTGCTGTTGAGCAAGTCATTTCCATTGGGAATCTTTCACAGGCCAAGCAGCTTCTTACTTCCCATGGCATGTTCTCATCAGAAGACGTTGCTGAGGGCTTGCTGGCCAACAAGTATGGAGTGCAGTCTGGGAAGGTGGTGAAGTGGTTGATCAACGAGTTCAACTTGAATGGCAAGCAAGTCAGGGCAAATGACAACCGTTTGTTGCGTGACTTGCTCTGGGCAGGAAAGACCAACCGTGCTGAGTGGTTGATCCACAAGTTCAATGTTACCTTGGAGGAGGTGTGGGCGATTCTTCCTACTTAGCTCTCTCAATAACAACCCCTCCAAAAAAGATCACCTCTGTTGTGGAGCAGCTTCCATGGAATAGCCCAGAGCACACCCTGTCTCTCCGAACGTGGAAGATGATTCTGCGTGTGTTCCCCAACATCGATGTCAAGGAACACCTAATGCAGATTGCCATGTCCTCACCCCTTCACATCCAGGCCACTATCAAGGCTGTCAAGTCTCACAATGGTAGACGTGGTACCTGAGACCGACAACAAGAACACAAGCTTGGTACTGCCTTGTGGTGGCTAATGAGGCACTGACTAGGAAAACTACCGTGAATCTGGAGATTCAAGCAACACCTAGAACTGATTCTAGTGCCTTTACGACACCATTACAATTGTATTTGGGCTTATTTCTCCCTTACTACACAAGTAAAACAACAACCATCAACACCCCAGCACACCTCACAGTGTGGTGGTCACTATCCAAACCCATTCTACCTGCCGGCACAGCTTGTGTCCCCTTTTTTGATGTTCCCATAACAATTTTCGTGGATGCCACTAGTGGTTACGTGCGGGATACCGGCTAGTGGTAAAACCACTGTGTCCCGCAAATTATGGGACGCCCTCGCTGGTACTTCCCCGTTTCTCATTGTTGTTTGTTACTTACAAAACAAAATGAACAAAGAAAGGGGCACCAAGGTTCATTTGATCAACGAGGAGACACTGCACATAAACAAAGTCGATGGGTACTCGAGCCCCGAGGAAGAAAAACTGACGCGCGCTATGTTCAAAGCTGAGGTAGAAAGGGTGCTGTCAACAAGTGTTGTGGTCATTTGTGACTCCGTGTGCACTTACAACAGGGGCTTCAGATATGAATTGAATTGCTTGGCAAAGGTACATGCTTACTTGGTTTTCTCTCGTTTTATTAGTTCTCTCTATATATATCCATTTGTGATAGTTCTCTAATGGAATTCCGGCTTAATGCTTACCTACTCGCATACAGGCATTACCAACAACAAGCTGCACTGTGTTTTGTGACACTCCGTTGGAGGTTGCTACTAAATGGAACGCCGAAAGAGCTAGTGACAACACACCAACACCACTTCACACGGAAACAACACCCTCTACAACACCGGTAACACCAACACCAACAGCAATTCAACCAACCCCGTTTCCGCAGCCCATTCTAGAATCACTAGCGCAAAAGCTGGAAGTGCCCCAAGATACCACTCGCTTTGACCGGCCAGTGTTTACCATCCTACCACAAGATACAGAAACCACCACCTCAGATACAATCACAGCGATATGTGATGCACTTCTGTGCGGGCGAGCACCGCGCCCAAATGCCTCCACAGCCCAGCACAAATGTGAAACAAGTGGCAATGCACACATGGCTGACCGCGCCACTCTGGATGTTGTTGATGCCATTGTGCGTGCAGTTGCATCACCAACATTTACTCCTGGTGATTCACTCAGGTTTGATTGCGTTGGTGGCAGCAGTGAGACATCAGGAACATCAGTATCAACATGCACATTGGTGATAAGAAGGAGGGTGTCACTGGCGGAACTGAGGAGAGTAAGGGGCGAGTTCATGAGGCTGGTGATGCCACACCTCAGCAGTGTACAGGACGTGAAGACTGCCTTTGTCAAGTTCCTGGATTCCAGCTGGTCCTCATAACACAAAACTTAGAAGAAGCTTCTTCAAAAGAAAACTTTCAAAATTCGGTTCACCACGTCTTTACCACAATTTGATTATTGAATCCAATTTTTGTGCACGAGAGGCCTTGGGACAACAGAATGATGGAGATAACCGAGGAGAGGGCGTCGTCGTCGTCGGCCTCGGGACGGCCAGTGCTGATGATGAGGGCTGATAATTTGGTTTCGCTGGAAACCGGAGCCGGGGGAGTGGCCACATCCCCGGCGCAGCACGGTGGTGGTGGGGGTGCCGCCAAACCCACAAGTGCGGGGAGCTCCGCCTCGGCTAAGGCGCATATGAAGCCGAACGAACGCACTCCTTTGATAGGGTCCCCGCTCGAAGTTGCCAACGGCGATGATGGGAACGACAAACAAAAAGAAGGTGGTATGCGCCTAGTTTATGAAATTGCATAATATGGTTCTTTTTTTGTTTGTTTGTTTGTTTGTTTGTTTACATTATATTTGGCTTTCAGGCACATCGTCTGTTCCTGCTATGGTTGTTAATTTAGCCAAGACAATGGTGGGAGCTGGTATTCTTTCTCTACCTTATGCAATGTCAAATACTGGGCTACTACTTGGCTCATTGTAAGCATTGTCACGAATATACATGCTAAAACCTTTTTCTAAAAAAAACCTTACCTCAGGCTTATCGTTACATTTGCTTGCTTGTCTCTCTTCGGACTTTTGTTATTGATACGTTGTGCCAACATTGTCGAGACAAGGTTGAGGTTTCGAGGAATGCAGAAAACAATAAAGGATGGTATCTTCTTTTATACCATTGCCGACGAGGTATCCCCCTTCTCATTTCTCCAAGCATGATATTTTTCGACAGGTAGCACCTGTAAGCGTTCTTTTTATAAACATTGCCCTTACCATCAAAACTTTTGGGAACTGTTGCTCCTACCTCATCATACTTGGTGAAGTTCTTTTTTCTAGTGTCGAACTACTCACTCCCCAGTAGGTCAACTTTTGCCAGAGGTTCTTCAACAGTTCACTGAAGCAGGCCCAACAGTAGTTTACACCCGGTACTTGTGGATAACCCTGGCTATGGGTGTTTTAGGGCCAATTAGCTTTATTAGGAAACTCGATCACCTCAAATTTACAAGGTATTTTTTCCAAACAAAAAAAAAATAATTTTAAGTGGTTTTCAGCACTCTTGGTCTGTTTTCTGTTTGTTATGTAGTTTTGCTTGCTGTTGGATTTTACATCAAGGGAGAAGGAATTGTTTCCGTCGATCAGGTATCAGTGCTTTGCTGCACAAATTATTAATTGCCCAAGGTGAATCTTGTCAATATCAGCCTCAAAACAGCTGATGTTTTACCAATATTTGTTTTCGCGTTTACATGCCACCACAATGTGAGATTTTACTAATTGTGGGTCATTCTTACCAGTGACAGATCTTCACTGTCTACAATGAACTTCAACCTGTCAATCCCTACGCCCGGTCTACCGTAACTTCTCTACTTGTTGTTCCCCTTGTCTTTATTCTCTACTGCTTTGAATCAATCTTTGGGTACTTGTCATTTGGCCCAGAAACAGACTCGGATATTCTGAAAAACTGTATGGAAGTCAGAGGAAGTTACCTAACTTGAAACTAGATCCAACAACCATTGCTGTGACAGTTGCTAGATGCGCGACCTGCATGATAATCTCTTTTTCCTTTCTTCTAGCATTTCATCCGGCTCGGTATATATGACCAGTTAAAGCAATTACCCGCTCAATTCCCATAGTATCTACTTAGATGGCTCTGTCTTTGGACGATGGAACCCCAAGTGGCTCCCTCCATTTCACCGATATATCATCGAGACTGTAAGCCTTCCCCATTTTTGCACTTTTCTCACACACAATAGCTAGTCCTTTTGGCCGGCGTATACACAGTGGCAATGGCTGTGGAGGACCTTGAATTTATAATATCTTTAATTGGAGCTACGGGCGGAACTCTCCTATGTTATATTCTACCAGGTAAAAAAACAATTCACTTGAAGAAGAAATAAATAATCTGGACGCAAACCAAAACCAACAGGTTGGTACTACGTACTTTTGACCAAGGGAAAGCCTTGGACAATATACCGCATATGTCCGCTACTACTTATCGTCTTCGGTTTCTGTTTTATGGTATTCTCTGTAACCTTCCTGTTCTTGGATGAATTTTGGCTTTCGTAAAAGTTTGTACGAAAATTGGGCTCGCCCATAATTCCTTCTTCAAGTAAATTTTAAATCAAAAAAGCAGGCCCGGATCACCTAAATTCTGGAGCCTGGGCAACCAGGTCATCCGTTAAAATTGGAACAATACAGAGAAGATTAGCATGGCCCCTGCGCAAGGATGACACGCAAAATCGAGAAGTATACCACTTTTTTAATTTTTTTTTTCTATTCACAGGGAAGGTTGGTGCTGCTGTGGTTTTTTCATTTGTTCTTTTTGTATTCGGGGGATTGGTGCCACCAGGCCTTTGACAATGTAAGGCAAAAAAAAGGTGTTGCTCCATTCCAGGTGAAAGAGTGGGGGTTTACCTGGTCTCACCTCATGCATCACATAGCCACAAGGACTTGCCAGGGTCATCCAGAGAAACAGCGGGATACAGCTCCCCGTACTGCTGCAGCAAATCCGCCACACTGCACGCCACAGTGCGGTCCTCCACCGTGAACCCCAGCACCTTGGCCACGCAGTCCAGCGTCACGATCACGCGGCCGTAGCACCTCTTCCCGAAGCTGCAGATAGTCATCCCCTTCTGCCTTATAGTCCCGTCGCTGACATGCAGGGCCAAGTGCACCCCCACGTTGTCCGAGGTCCTGTGGGCCGCCGGGGCCACGCCCACGAACGGGTCGTCCGCGTCGTGCTCCACGGCCCACTGCAGCACCCCGGCCCTGCAGCCCCTCTTGGCCAGGCACGAGGGCCAGCCGGCCCGCCCCCCGCAGGCCAGGGTCCTGCAGTCGGGCGAGGGGGTCAGCAGGCGGTGGCAGCGGGCGGGGTCCCAGCGCACCGGGGCGGGGGCCGCCGCGGCCTCGCGGGGGTGCGGCGGGGTGACGAGGGGGAGGATGTCCTTGAGCACCTCGGATTTGGATTCGGGCGTGGGCGGGAGTTTCCGCTCCTTCATTTGCTTTTGGGCGAATTGATTGCACCCGTTGAGGAGTTCGTCCTGTATGAGATAAGAAAGAAAGAAGGCCAGAAGAGAAGGGGGAAGGTACCTCGGGCGTGGCGAGATGGGGTTGGCCTAGAATCATTTGGAGGGCTGCTTGCGACAAATCCGCAAACGACTCGGTTTCAATTGGATTGTAAGTCAAAAAGGTGCAGCATGCATCAATCAGAGGCCGGTCCTCGTACTGTATTGCAGACGAGAGTAACCCGCAGACAGTCAATGGCGAAAGGCACGAGTGGGAGAATGCTGTACAATGTGCCGCCAGTGACGGAAGCTGGAACTTCGTTGCAATGTACTTGGTTGGTAGGACATCTACGTTGCCGTGAGTTAAAGGATGCGGCACGTAAGGAAGCTTAGGTTACTTGGCACAGAGAGTTCAGCTTTGTCAGTATATAAATAAAGCAGGAAGCTTTTCACCCCAATCAGCGATATCATTGGGTCATCAAAGTCCAGTTGTTTCACATCACCAACAAGAAGTTGCCTCAGCACTGGTGACCGAGATAAAAATATCCTAAAAAAAATGGACACAATGTTATTAATTACAATAATGTCGGTTGAGTTAAACGCAACATACTTGTGGGCGTTTATGGGTGTTCCCATAACTGTAAGTGTCACGTCGCTAAGCGTTGCGCTTCCCACCAGCGCCCCGCAGTGCTCCCATAATGTACCCCCACCACTACCTCCCGACGACGCCGAAGTTGCCGACATATTATAACAACCCTTGTTGTCTGTTGCTTAGGTTTTTTTAATTTTTTTTTTAAATTGCGACGCTTTAACAACGAAACGTTGCTCCAACAACAGATTGTTTTGTTTCGCAGTAATACACGCCGATAAGTTGGTGATGGGGTGATAGTGACCCATTTTTGGTTGTGTTTTTCGTGGTCACTCACCGAGTTGGTGTGTGTTGTGTGGCAGCTACCACTACCTAGTCGACAAGGAGGTTGTCCCATCCCAGGAGGGTCAACAACTTGACAGCACCACTATCGCAGTCCCCTAGTTCCATCACATCCCGGTAGTTCTCCAGTGCATCATCACTCTCATCATCTGATGTTTGTGATGGTTCGGATGGCTCTGAGGATGTGGTGGTTGCTGATGTGGTTGCGGTGGTTGTTGTTGAAGCTGCTGTAGTTGCTGATGATGCGCAGTTCTTCCTCCATACACCAACGGGTTCTTTGTTGAAGAGGAGCCTGGGTGTGGTGACTGGGACGTCCGCTACGAGGCCCGCGAAGGGGTACACTGAAAGGGTGGTACCGGCAACAATGAGGAGGTCACATTGTGGGAAGTCCCGTGGTTGTGCCTCATAGAACCGCAGCGGGAGTGCCTCCCCAAAGAATACAACATCTGTTATAATTAGTAAGTACCTTGATTTTTTGGTTTTGAATGTGAGAATGAAACCTGGTTTTACAAGGCCGCCGCACTTCTCACAGAACGGAACCTTGGAGTCTGCAACATCTCGCCAGAACTGTGCCATGTTTGCTGAAGCTCTGCATGAAGGGCTAACACATGTAGCGGTACGGAAAGTTCCATGAGACTCCACAAGTTTCTATCATGACTACTTAAAAGTAATCTTCAAGAAAATGGGTAGATATACATCCGGTTCTATCCCCGCAGTGAATTCCAGTGCATCGATATTCTGAGTGTAGTTGCGTAATAGGAGGCCCTTGTCTTGGAATATTTTTATCATTTTATGGAATTTCGTTGGTCTGCAGGTGAAGGTTAAAATTGACCGGTCAATTTTAGGTAAGCAAACCTTACAGAGCCAGAAAATACAGGCAAAAATACTTTGTTTATACATGCGTAAAATTGATCTGGGTGTTGCATGAAATATCCTATATGAAAAGAACCACTCCCATTTGGAACAGAATACTTAGCTGCCGAGCTTGGAGCATACAACTTATTAAAGAGTTGGTCACATCACAAACTCAAATTGGAAGAAAGTACCCCCTCAGCTGAGCGGAAGTCAGGTATTCCTGCAGAAACGCTTATTCCTGCACCAGTAAGGAAAATGACTTTTTTAATTAAACCTGGAAGAGGTGAAATTTTCGCCCAGAACAAGACAAGGACCTACCGGACTTGATCTTTTTGGCAACACCCTCTAAAGATACATTCCCATCTAGTACTCTCATTCGAGCCTCCATATCTAGTGCCACATACCGCACAGCCTTTCGCTCAGTATTACGTGGCTTATTTTTATCAAACGTGGAGAGGAAGGATGGAGAAGCTTTTTTGATGAATGTCTCTATGGCGTTGACAATTTCTACTGCTCCGTCCTATGCTGAGTTTAGGGATTGGAATCGATGTGGTGCCATACATGTGAGTAGGCAACATGCAGAGGGGTCCAATCATGTCTGTTGACAGCAGAAAAATCTGCACCATTTTCAAGAAGTAGTTGAATTCTTTCCGGGCTGCCTGTGGGCAAATTTTAATTTAATTTGGTGAGGAAAAGGACTGGTAACCTGGATTTGTATTGCATACTGCAATATGGAGTGGTGTTGAATCTCCACTATCTTTTGCATTGATAAACGAGCCCCTATTCAGCAGGAGGGTTACCAAGTCTGTTAAACTCTTAGTTGCAGCCAGATTGTTCAGTAAGAACCATTATTTGGAGTTTTGCAGGCGCAGGCACGATGCAGCGGTGACTGTTTATCATTGTCAGGCATATTCACATCCGCTCCGGCATCGATAAGAATTTGGGCTACCTGAATTGACATTCCCTTATACTAAGATTAATGCTTCATCTTCATACCTCTGTTTTTCCAGTGAAAGCAGCTTCATGGAGTGGAGACGTTCCAAACTTGCTGGCAGAGGAGACCACAGCTCCCCTTTGAAGTAACAGGTTCACCAGCTGTAAAAAAAAAGGTTTGTTTGTGTTAAGTTCGGTTGCGAAATTACATCCACGTTTCCTTTGATGCAAGCGAGGTGCAAAGCTAAACAGTGTAAGATCTTTATGGAGTATGACAGACTTAAGTTATACCTGTAAAGCCGTCCTTCTTTACTGCATTAATCTTAGCTCCAGAGTCCAACAGAAGTTGCACAGTAGGGACAGAACCTATCATGCAAGCAACGTGAAGAGGAGTTGTCCAGTTATATCCCTCCGTATTTACTTGCTAAATAGTAGTGAATACTCTTTCTTTCAAAAAGGAGAGTATTAACCCCTGTTCCAGTTCGCTCAATCAAGAGCTTTACTATTTCAAAGTGACCATTCCTGCATGCCATAAATAATGCGGTCTCACTGCTGTTTGTAGTTGCCACCTGGCGTGTAATTTACTTGTTACCAGAGCGAATGTAAAGTCGCTTTACCGTGGCATCTACTTTGGCATCTAACAGAGATGTTACTAAGGGTAAAAACCCATTGCAACTTGCAATAATCAGGGGTGTGTGGGAAACGATATCTAAGAGGATTGTCAGAGGTACCACTTTTGCAAGGTAACAACCTTTCACGTTGAGGTCAGCCCCACAACAAAGGAGGTAATCGAACATTTTTTCATCATTGTGAGAAACTGCAATCATCAGAGGAGTCCAGCCATTTTGGTCAGCTTTGCACTCAATGGAAGAACCTGCCTCTTTTATTAGAAGCTGTGCTGCCTCTAAAGATTTGCCCAGGCACGCCAGGTGAATAGCCTAAACATACTTATCAGAAAAGTCACAAGCGGCTCGGGGATCGAATCATACCTTCCATCCAATCCCATCAACCTCGGAGTCAATGTTTGGATCACCATTTTCCCAAGCACAGGCCTTCATCAACGCCCTAGTTTAACGTCTCATAAGCAAGGAATCAATCAACAAATGAACCCAAATGTCATGGGAATGGGGGAAAAAACCTCAGGCAGTCCACGGAGCCGTGCCTGGCAGCAGCCATAATGGCGTCCTCTTGGCAGTCGCCCCGGCTGATGCACCTCGTGTGCACTGCTTCGCGAATAACCCCTATGTTGGTGCGTCCCACGCGCGACAATACACCCTCCACCATGCCCACGTTCCCATCGCTGCACGCAATAACAAGCTCAGGTGCAACAACATCCAACGATCGCCTGCAAACAGAAAACAAAATAAATGGAAGACGAATGGTGCCCAGGAGCGTGGTGAAGAATGAATGGCATCAAAAGGAAGAATGAGATGCAAGACATAGAGACAAATACATACAGTTTTGCGTTTCGGCGCATGGCCGACAAGGCACGCCACAGTACAACCAATGCCACGAGTCCCAACGACACTAGAACACCACCTGCCAAATACATATTCCCTACTGTTTAACTAAAGAATTCTTAAAGTTGTTGGTAGCCGTCCGTCTGTCTCCCTCTTCCTGAGAGATTCTTCGAAAGGGTTTTAAACTTGCACTTCAATGAAAGCCCCCGACCGGGGCACAGCCCGGGACCTCCCTCCTGGTTCTTTCACCCCTGGGTAAGGCCTCTCGAGGTCAACCTGGGTAGAGCTCCCAGAGGAAGCTTAACCATCACATAGACCATTCAATCCAACAAGATCGCAGACAGACATGAGCGGCGGCAGCAACACAGCGGCGTCGGGCCCACTGGGGAGCAGCTCGCTGCCCCCGCCAAGCGTGTCCCCAGCCCTCGTGTCGCCCGCGTCCTCCGCGTCGTCGTCTACGGGGGGCGGGGGCAGCGGGACGGGGGGGGCCACGGCGCCCATGGGCGGCACGGGCACGGGGACGGGGACGGGGGGGATGGTGCCGATGACGGGGCCGGCCACCGTAGCCAGGGCCAAGAAGGGCGACGCGGAGTGGCACAAGGTCGTTGCGTGTGGCGTGCTGGGGCCCGCCCGCTACACATTATAATAGTAACTATTTATAATTAATGTATAATACCTAGCTCGGTGCGGGTATTGCAATTGGTTTAATACCGGGATAAAATGCACTATGAAGCCTTTTTTTTTTTTTTTTGAAAACTGACTTTAAAACCACCCAAAAAGGTTGAAAAAGTATCCGCGGAACTGCTTACTTTGACCTATGGTGCTGTGGTTTCCCAAGTTCTGAAGGATTGCGATGGCAATGTTGAAGAAGCAAACACACAACTGGAAAAGATGGGCTACAACATCGGCCTCAGATTGTGCGTCCCTATTTAATAACGTATTAGTGGAGGTTCTGTATTAAGACATAAATAAATGTAAGGAACTGCCAACTCTCCGCTAACTCTCAATTTGCGAAGGGTTGAGGACTTCTTCGCCAAAACTTCTATTCCACGATGCAAAGACTTTGCAGAGACTGTTGATGTAATTGCTAAAATTGCTCTGAAAATGATGCTTGGCGTTTCCGGAACAGTTTACACACCCGCTTCATCTTCCGGGAGTGCAGTAACAGAGTGTTCTATTGTCCTTGATGAAAACCCACTCATTGAGTTTGTGGAATTACCAGAAAACTACTCCCGGCTCTGCTACTGTAACATAATTTGTGGGGTTATAAGAGGCTCACTTGAGATGGTCCACATGGGAGTGGAATGCAGGCGTGCCATTATCCCCTCATAGAATCGTTTTAATATTTCTCCTTCAGGTTTGTACAGGATATTCTGCTTGGTCACCCAACCAATGAAATTAAAGTCATACTGAGAGAAAGACTCAATGACGAAAAATTCTCTGTCAACCCTGGTGGTGATTGACACGTTGTTGCAACTTGGCGAAACTAAATACATAAACCCCATTTCTCATTTCTCCCAAAAATTCTAAAAATTACACACTCGGACTTTAAAGATGTTCTTCACCTCTGGGAAAAAGCCACAAACAAAAAAAATGGAAAAGAGCAGAGGACGCACAAACACAACAAAGGCCAAGTCCCCTGCATCGAAGTCGCCATCGTCGAATTCT